>NW_021025623.1:389315-406026 GCF_004153795.1 Camellia sinensis | reverse complement strand
AGTACAGAATAAACTAGCTAATCTAAGCTAATTAAACTAATTATTACACAACATTAATTAATTAACGAATTAACTAAGTAAGTAAGGAAACTAGCATGCAAATTAAACAAAATGGACTGCCTCAGCTTTGTTTGAAATGATAGGGATGCATGCATGCTCAAGTCGCCTTGTCGGGAAATCCATCGCGATGCCTCGACTCGCCTTTGTTTGCAATTGATTTCAGAAAGTTGCACGAGGCTCTAGAGAGATGAAACTCCACCCAGGGAAGCTGTGAGAAGGCTGCTGACCAAGCTATGGATAAGGGAGACCACCTGCCAACCACCCTTGGTGGTGAAGACCAGAAAAGGTGGTCGGCCTGCCAGAAAACCTGGTCGGCCGACCAGTTCATTCTCCTTGTTTCTGCTTTTTCTACAACAAAGACAAGAGAGAGAGAAGGCAAGGTATTTTCAACATATGTGTGCATGACCACTGGCCCCATCATTGCATAAGCTCTAAGGAGTGTAGTCCTCGATACTCGCGCCATCAATCACGCATCCCGATGCATGATGGCCGAGGAGTCGAATTGCACAACTCAATGTGAAATGAATGCACATGTAAACACCTAAGGCCAACAACTCTATCATGTATAGTCAAGAGTGTCGGTGACCAAGAATCGAGGCACGTTTCGTCACTTTGAGTACGAAACGTCTCTCGTTTCCCGTGTTTGGACTAAACCCTACTCCAAACACAATGCAACAAACAATGTATGGACAAATGCAACTCTAGCATGCGATCTAAATACAATGCAACTAAGTGATGCGAGGATGCACGGAATGACATGCAACCATGCAAATGGCATACACAATGCTATGAACTAATCAATGGCATACTCAATGCACATGGATTATATGGCATGCATACACAATGCACTAACATACGCAATGTTACGAACGAGGCATGCACAATGCAATGATCAAACATGCGGTAACATGGACTATAAGGCATACACAATGCAAGATGGAAACCAAGATGGATGGGACTTGGCCACACCCAAGTCAGTGGCCAAACATGATGGAAACAAGGCAATGACACACACGCAACCATGCACAATGCAAGGGATCAAAGCCTAAAGTACGAGGTATAACTCTACAAAAGCATTGAAATGATGAAATATGGCATACAATGGCACAAGTTCCAGCTCTGAAATAACATGCAACATGGTCCCGAATCGTGCAAACAACTCACACAATGCACATTAGGAGGCCTAAATACCAAAACTAGTGAAGCACTAGAGTTATGCAAAGCGATGCTCAAATGACCAAACCAACCCCAAATAGTCTCTATGCAGGCCCAAAATAGTAGCAAAATGGACAAAGATAATGGTTTGAATGGTACAAAAATGAAGCTCATGCAATGGTCCATAAATGAGGCATATAAGCACAACTCTCAAACGCATTTAAAGAGTGATAAACAAGGGAACATGGCACAAGTATAGGCTCTGAAATAACATGCTCAATGATGCCAAGACATGGACACACCTCAAGTTAAGCATGCAAGGGGCTCCAAAACTCAAGGCTAGGCAAGGATATTACACTACAAGTATGCATGGCAAGCATCATTCGACCAAGAGGCCTCAAAACAAAGCTAAGGAAGCCCAAAATATGAACAAAATCAGTTTGAAGTATGGCCAAAATATGCTAGAATCAATGGCCAAAACAACATGCAACGTAAGCTAGTAAGCATGGTTTACACTACAAGCATGTGAAGCATTCAAAAGGCCACTACACCAGCAAAATTCAGAGACATGACATGCCAAATAAAGCCCAAAAATCCACTGAAACATGATCATGCTCCTTTGATAAGCCATGAAAGGGATTACTCTACACATGCAAGAAACAAGCAAAAGGGGACCAAACCAGCCATGGTCAGAGCCTAGGAAGGTCCTATAAGTCACCAAAAAGTGCCTGAACTAGGCCTCCAAATGGTATAAACATATGCCTCTTTGGTAGGCCAAAAATGCTAGTAAACAAGACCACAAGAGGGAGGGTCACCCCCCTGTGATCTAGGCCCTCAAAACCACATTCTCACCACTGAAAATCCACTGGATTTCAGTGGTAGGAAGGCCAAGCAAAGACTAGCTCGAATGCTTTATGGCATGGCACAAAACAAGGCTAAATAGAGCATGCAAGAGGGCAGATGACCCCTAACACCAAGAGAGCCTTAAACAAACATGAAAAACATTTAAATATGAACCTTTTTTCAGTTGAAAACAAAGCTGAAATAAGCATGAAAATGAGGCTAAGAGAAGGATCAAAATAATGCTTAAAAGAGGAAAAAGTGATTACCCTTGAAACTCAGCAAAACCAGCAACTTCTCCAGCCCAAAACCAACTCTTTAACCTCTAAAAATACCCTCGAAGAACCTCAGATCAATGGTAGAGGTGTGTGGCTATGAGGTGTGGTGCAATAGGCCAAGAACAATGCACTTTTGAACCCAAAATGTAGAGATATAGAGAGAGGGATATATATTTTGCCTTAAACAAATTTCTTGGAACCTGGTATAAGGAGGGGGAGGCCCTCTCTTATAGCGAGTAAGGGTTCAAGCTTCCCCAAGAAGCTAGAGCAAAGGTCCAAGCTTTCTCAAGAAGCTAGAACAAGGGTTCAAGCTTCCTCAAGAAGCTAGAGCAAAGGTTCAAACTTCCTCAAGAAGCTAAAGCAAGGGTGCAAATCCTGCATACACGTGTATGGAGGATACAGTTTGTGCCTTCCAGCTGGTACAGCTGGCAACAACGTACAGAGACAAAACTGGAGGGAGTAGGCCGACCAGTTAAGGTGGTCGGCCGACCACTTCCCCTGGTCGGCCGATCTAGGCAAGTGGTCTCCCAAAAAAAGTTCGTCGGCCAGCCCATTTGATGGTCTCCCAACTGAATGCAAGCTAGTGGTATGGTGGGAGACCAGCAAATGTGGCTCAAAAATCAAGGAGACCAGTTTTCTGACAAGAAAATCAGCTGGTGGAGAGAGAAGTGGTCTCTAAGAGAAAAGGTGGTATCCCACCCTTGTACCACCTTCCAAACAATGAAAACAAGGCTCATGCCAAAAATGAACCAACACCGATGCAAAACGAGGGTTCGGGGGGCAAAACGCGCGGCCGAGTGCCCCGAATACAGGTTGTTAAGCACCAAAAGTGGCGTGCGACCACTAAGGTGGTCTCCCAGGCCGCAGTGTCCCTCTAGAAAGATGAAACAGGGTGTGTACCAAAACCCGTGCCAAACGGAGAATGTTAAGCGGTCCCGAACCGAGGCGCGCGGTCGACGGCTCTGAAAATCGGAAACTGGTCTCCAAACGGGAAAAGTGGCCTGTGACCACGAAAATAGCCTACGACCATTGAGAGATGGTCTACAAGACCTCTCCCTCCCTCTGAGAAGAGAAATCAAGACCTGGCCCGCAAACCGAGGCAAAGCATAAAAGGGTCCCGAGGTCCGGGGTAAGGACTTCAGCTGAAACTCCGAAGCCTCAGAATGAACACAACATGCGCAATCACTGAGCGCTCAATCGATGATGTCTGAGTCTTAAGGTCAGTCAAAAATGGGGTGTTTACACTATGTTTATAGTAATGGAAATGTGACCTGGACATTGATGTTCTTAGGATGTATGTTGTGTATTTCCTTATCATGTGTTAATGGTTGTTTGATTGAATGGATGTTTGGTGGAATTGTGAATTGTGCATGTGGTAAGAGTCGGTTTTGAAAATGTGGTGTTGTGTTGGTACCCGCACGGGTAGTTTAAAAGGTGCCCAAATGCCCTGTCTAGGTTTATCACTGGACGAATGTGAGAGAAATGTTTTTGGGTGTCCACACAGTTCCGCCATATAATAGCTGGTAAAAGTAGAAAAACAGATGGTTTTCTTTAGGTTCCCACTCTCTGTCATATAATAGTCAGTAAATGTGGGGGCTATTTTTAAAACAAAAGCAAAGGGTGTTTTGAATTAGACTCTTACAGACTGCCTCGTGACTTGCTTTCCATGGTTGTGAGTGTTTAACTGTTGTGCTTTATGATAGGAATAATGATTTTCATTGTTTTGTTATTATGAATCTATGGGACAATTAAAGGGTACATTTCAAGATAAATTTCCATGTAAAGTGTTGCCACTAGGATACCATAATCATATTCAAAGGATTAAATACTTGGTTAATTGTGTTCCTACTAGGCATATAGCTCAACCCTATTTTATTTTTCAGGAGTTGACGAAGCACAACCTCACTGATGGACTGGCACAAGTAATAGCTCCTTTTTGGGAAAAGTCAACATCAAAGGTGTTTTGGTTATTTAAATTGGGATTTTTGTAACAGGACTATCAAATTTATTTTCTTGTTATTGTATGCCCTAGAGGCTTATGTTTTGTAAGGCCACCTAGTTCATTGAACTGAAACGCTTTATGTATTGTAACCTCTTAACTCTCAGTTCAATGAGCAAGATGACTTTTTGGGTAAATTATTGTGTTTGTCTTGACTTGTTCTTGTGAGAAATTCAGGGTGTGACATGAGGAATGGTTTAAGTTGAATAACGGTGCATTTATTATTATTTCATGTAAACTTGTTAATTGAAGTTTGTTCTTGGCCATGGTAGTGCCATATGAATATTTCAAATAATTAGATACTCTGTTAAATGTATATTTACTGAGTGTATAGCTCATCCCTATCTAACATTTCAAGATCTGGTGATGTGCCTCCAACCCAATTATCAAGAGGTGGATTTATGAAGGGAGCACGAAGGCTTATGGATGTGATGTTGTGAAAGCTCTGAGCTTATTTGTTTTGGGACCAAGTGGTGATTTTGTTGCCCCAAGGCCCTTGCCTTGATATTTGTATGCCCTTAGGGAATTTTGTTTGAAATCTCTAACTTTGTGAACTATGATGACATTATTGTAATTGTAATTGAAATTGAAATTGTAATCTTTTGACTCTAGTTCAATGAGAAAGAGAGCTTTGTGTACTACAGTTGTCTGTGGATTTTACAGAAATACCAAGAAAAATATTTTATTAATTCAAGTTTGTGAAGTTAAATATGAATTGGTAGCTATTATTTTTTTAATATTTTGGGGCATTATAATTTGGCATCAAAGCTAACCAAGTTTAAATATCTTGGACTCGTGGGATTTGGTTTGTGCCACAATGGGTTTACTATGCTAGGAAGGGAAGTAAGTTTGCATTGTATCCTTGCGTGTTTATGTGACTATGTGGATATGGTGTTAAAATTCTAGGATACAATTCGAGCATATTGTATTCATCGAAATGCCTTTGGAAAGACACATGATTAATGTTTTTTCCACTTGGAGATCTTTAAGCACCATGGGACGTGTTGATATCTTAGGGGGGTGATCCGTATGTGCTTTATGTGACTACGTGCTTATGTGGTTTGTCTTATGTGAATTAAATGCATGTATAGACTCATATTGGTACATATGTGACGTGTGATGAGGCGTGTAGGTATGCAAATTACAAATTTAACCTTACTTCTATTTCATATAGGATATTGGGACATAGCAGAGGTCGTGGTAGACGTCGCCGAGGTGGTCAGGATATTTCGATCAAGGTCAGCTAGTATTTTGGGGTCTTGCCAATCAGGAGGTTTTTAGATGAGTCATGGTCAGAGCCAGTCTCACCAGTTGGCCAAGTCGGGCTACACACCTAGAGCAATGCACGGGGCCACATCCGCACAATCTGTGCAACATGCCTATGTTCTGAGGAGTAACCAAGGAGAGCAGAGACCACATGGACGAGTGTATGTCGTCACTACATCCGAGCAGTCATCGGGACCATCTGTTGTGAGAGGTAGATATCTTGTCTTCAATAGTTTGGCCAATGTGTTGATTGATACTGGATGATCTCATTCATTCATATCATCTGCATTCACATCTGTTTTGGGATTGAAAGTGGATCAATTAGCATCTCTGTTTATGGTAGAGTCACCAGTTGGGGGTAGAGTTGTATTAGGCAAAATATGTTGTGATTGTGAGATTGAAGTTTTCGGATGTCGACTCTCATTCGATTTCATCATGTTAGACATGCTGGGTTTTGATGTTATCTTAGGCATGGATTGGTTGTCCTCCTATCATGCCACTATAGATTGTCACCGTAGTAGAGTCACCGTTTGTACACCTAAGGGGAATTGCTTCTATTTCTTACGGGATCGCTGTGATATGTCCATACTGCCATTATATGACCTATGAGGTCTAAGCAAGCTTAGTTTTCTTTTTGCAATAACATTCACCGATCAGGGTAGTATGGTTTAGGGTACACTTCATGGGTGGTTTGTGAGTACCTAGATGTTTTTTCATATGATCATATTGAATTACTATCTCATCATGAGATTGAGTTTTCTATAACCTTAGTGTCGAACATGGCACCCATCTCCATGTCACCTTATAGGTTTCCACCGGCTAATTACGTTGTTCTGAAGAAATAGTTGCAAGAATTTTTAGATAAGGGCTTCATACGCCCTAGCACCTCGCCATGGAGAGTACCGACTCTTTTTGCTAAGTAAAAGAATGGTTCATTGCGATTATGCATTGATTACCGTAAATTGAATAGGGCCACTATTAAGAACAAGTACCCATTGTCATGACAGGTGATCGTTTTGACCAACTTAAGGGCTCCAGATATTTTTCGAAGATTAATTTAATGTCAGGTTATCATCAATTATGAGTTAGGGAAGAGAACATCCTGAAGATAGCCTTTCATACTCAATATGACCATTATGAGTTTCTTGTTATGACATTTGGTTTGACCAATGTTACCACTACCTTCATGGACCTGATGAACTGAGTCTTCTAGGAATATCTAGACAAATTCGTGGTTGTCTTTGTCGATAACATCCTAATCTATTCATCTTCCGAGAAGGAGTATGAGGGGCACCTCTGTATTGTCCTACAATTTCTTATGGAACACCAATTATATGCTAAGTTTGGCAAATGTGAATTTTGGCTCTCGGAAGTGAAGTTTTTAGGTCACGTGATTTTCAGAGATGGGGTCACCATAGATTCCTCCAAGATTGAGGCGGTGCAAAAGTGGGATCAACCTAAGAATGCTTTTAAAATTTGTAGTTTCTTCAGCGTAGCCGGTTACTATTGTCACTTTATGAGGAATTTCTCCACTTTAGCATCACCATTGATTAGATTGACCCGTAAAAGTATGAAATTTATTTCGAGTAAGGCTCGTGAGAAGTCCTTTCAAGAGTTGAAGCTTAGATTGACTATCTACCTATTCTAATCATTTTGGAGCAAGTTTGGATTATAGGGTACATTACAACGCTTCTAAGGAAGGTTTCGGGTGTGTTTTGATGCAAAGGGAAAAGGTAGTGGTGTACAACTCGCGCCAATTGAAAACTCACAAGAGAAATTACCCAACCCATGACCTAGAGTTAGTAGCGGTCATCTTAGATAATTTTAATATGGGATAATTGTCAATCTATTATATGATAATTATTAATTAGATATTATAGATATGAGATAGACATTATCTTGGATAATATATCTATCCCATGGGTCTCTTAACTCTCCTATATAAACAGACATTGGGTTCTGTATTTCACACAACTAACCAAAAAAAAAAAAAAAAAAAACGAAAAATGCTTCAAAGGTAAAAAAACGTTCTCTCTAATAAAAAAATATGTTCTCTTTTCTTATAAACCATTCTATCTTTGTACTATGATTGGTCTGGTTAAAACTCTATTAGTTTTACTCCATTACTATGGAGATTATTTAAGAGTACGTGACTCATCTTCTACGTTGGATTCATTGTGCAATCTGTTTGCCCACAATATATGTCTGAATGCATATTATTTTCCGCTGTGTATATAGTATTATATTTTCTTCATTGATAACATAGCCATTATTAAAGTGTTTTTGTGCTATTGAATATCCATAAAATTAGTATTTTATACTAATATATGTATGTATATTATTTTTGTTTGTATAAAATATTGATGTTTGGTCAAAATGATTTTATCAATTTTTTTATTCTGTTTATATTTTTTATGAATATTCACATATATATATGGTTGGTTTGGGATATTTTAAAAAAGTGCACTTTTTGAATTATTAGCTTATATAAGTTGGGTTTGGGTTGGGTTGGGTTTGATGTAATGTGTTAGAGAGGTGATGTGATTTAAATAAGATGATGTGACTTAAATAGGACAGTGACTTTTTAACTTTTTGTATTATTTAGTGTACCCCAAACCAAGCCATAATATTAGCAAAATTACGTTAATAGATGATGAATCATTATTGGTAGTTTTATGTTTCAAATTATCAAATATTAATAAAAACAACAGTGATGCATACCCCAGTGGGGGTCGCACCCCCAGTGAGGTGTCGCGTCCCCACTGGCCGAAACCCAAAAAATAAAAAATAAAAAATAGTTTTTTTTTGGTCCAATTATTGAGTGCCACCTCACTGGGGGTCGACCCCAGTGGGTGTATGAGGCATTTTCCTAATAAAAATAAGGCATGTGAAATCAGTGTTAAAAAGAAAAAAAAAAAAAAAACTTAGAATGGAGCAGCACAACTACTGCCTACGTATGCTGACATCAGCGCTGACACAAGCGCCAGCACATGCGTTGATACACGCGCCTGAGGCAGGTGTGGGATTAGTATTGATAAGGCTTGTTTGTTTGTTTTACTTTAAAACACTACATTAATTGCTTGTAAAATATTCGCTATAATTCTGTTTTCAGCATGGCTTGTATGGTTAGTCTTATAATTACTTTTCCTACTAAAATATTGTTTTCAGCATGGCTTGTATGGTTAGTCTTATAATCACTTTTCCTACAATCTGTTTAAATTTTAGTTAAAAACAATCTATTTAAAAACATATTTTTTTGAGTTATTAATTCAATATTTTTTTATGTTAAAATGCTTCTGTGCATGCATAATTCATTTTTTGGACTTGAATTTTTTACAGAAGTACACTGAAATCATATGCTATTTACTGGTAAATTATAGAAAATTCCCGAAAAATTTTGAAAATTATTTTATGTCATTTAGAATATTCTAAATGTTAGGAACATCATGATTAATTTTTATGTTATGTTAGAACTCATGTCGTTATCCCCAAAGCATGATTAATATTAAATAAAATTTTATGATAAAATATTGTTTATCATTTTTCATATTGCATTATCATATTGAGATGCTCATATGTGAATTTTATCAAATCATGCTTATTACATGTCATATGATCTGGAGGATTATTCTTCTAATAAAGCTGTTCATTTTTTTTTTGGCACATTAAATTAAATTGAATGTTTGATAAAAATCACTCGAAGTGTTAGAGATGATTATAAGCTTAACAAATTTTCAATCTTACGACATATGTATTCTTTATTAAAATTTAATTTGAATTTATGCAACAAAATTATTCGGTATCATGCTAAAATTTTACCCCTTGTGCATTTTTTCTCTAGATATAGTTAACTATGGCAGCAAAAGGCATTGTAGCTGATTTAACTAAGGAAGAAAAGCTGGCTGGCGATAACTATGATATTTGGCGCCGTAAATGAGCATGAGGTCTTGAAGACTCTTGAACAAGTGATGACTGAGCCTGAGCAACACACTACAGCTTAGCATTGTCGTGATCTTGAGGCCTATCAAAAATGGTACAACAAAAATCGATGTATGCACTTTACGATGTTAAACAACATGCATAATGACTTGATAGCAAAGTTTGAAGGTTCCTTGACTGCATTTGAAATGTGGGAGGCTCTCCAACAGAAATTCGGCATCACCCCTTTGGCTAAGTTACGCGAGTTGACCTTGAAATTTGATTCTTATTAGAAAAAGGCGCATCATTCAATGAAGCAGCATCTGAGAGTGATGTCAACTATGGTACACGAGTTGGCGGCAACAGATCATAATCTGACACAAGAGCAACAAGTTCAAGTAGTGATTCTCTCACTTCCTCATTCTTGGGAAGAAATGAAGCGTCATATGACGCATAATGATAATGTTAAAACATTTGAGGACATATCACGTCATTTGGAACTTGAAGTTTAGTGCTTAGAGGCGGCTAAACCTGATGGCACTGCTCTTGTTGCTGAGTCTAACTCGCGCTGGGCATTTGGCCATAGGCGCAGAGGGCTAAGTGGGCTCCCAAAAAGAAATATGAGATTGACCTTGGGCCAAAGCGCGCTAGCATTTTCAGACACAAAAGACGTAAGATAAATGAATACACTGTCTAAATGACATTGGTTTAGTTGTGTTCAATACAGTCAAAACATCAGTCTCCATTAAAATTGGCTAGGGTTTGGTTCAAGGCATGACATCAATTAGTTGCAACAACTGAAGTTGAAAGGCGTTGGAAAATCAAACCCAAAGTCTCGCTGGCTAAAGTACCTTGAACTCAAGGGTTTGTTTGGTAACCATTCCGTTTTTAATTTTCAGTTCATATTTACAAAAATTTTAAAAACTGTCATGAAAACTTGTTTGATAAACTTTTTGGTTTATAAATGGTTATCTCAGTTTATAAATTTGAGGAAAAATCATAAACTTAAAAAATGAGTTTACGTTTTTAGTTTTCAATTTTTTTTCAAATAATTTTTTTAAAATTCGTTTTTTTTAAATAATTTTTTTCAAATTTTGTTTTTCAATTAATTTTTTTTCCAATTAATTATTTTTTTTCAAATAATTTTTTTCCAATTAATCTTTTTTTCTCAATTAATTTTTTTCCCCAATTAATTTTTTTTTCAATTATTTTTTTAAATATTTTTTTCATTTTTTTCAAATAATTTTTTTTCCAATTAAATTTTTTTTCAATTAAATTTTTTAATTAATTTTTTTTTCAATTATAATGTGTGTGATCCCATTGTCATAAATAATAAATATAGGGAGCTTTTTTGATAAATCTACTTTCTAAGAGCTTTATTCCATCCAATCCATATTCTTCTTGACTATTCCATTAGGTCCTATTTGAGATAAGAAGACCAAAATACCATTTTCATCTACTTATGTTCCATTTAGTTCACATTATTTTCTTATGTTTCAATAAGTCCTATGGGTGACATAATTACCAAAATACCCCTAAGGTGAATGTTCACACCGTCAATGTGAATGTTCATATCTTCAATGTGTAGGGGCCCGACCCATGTCGATCCTCGTGGGTGCCCGAAAAAATTCAAGTAAGGTCGGGGCGGGCCCGACCCGTTGATAATGTGAATATTCACATTGATATGTTAATATTCACATTAATAGGAGTGTAAAATTGGCCCGCGTCCCGTGGTGGCGAGAAACCCGCCCGCGGCCCATGGACGGCCCGAGGCGGGCCCGGTCCGGCTCATTGACAATGTGAATATTCACATTGACATGTTAACATTCAAATTGATAAGAGTATAAAATTGGCCAGCGGCCCAAGGCAGGTCCGACCCGGCCCGTTGACAATGTGAATATTCACGTTGACATGTTAATATTCACATTGATAGGAGCGTAAAATTAGCCCGCGCATCATGGTTGCCCGAAACCCGCCCACGGCTCGTGGGCAGCCCGGGGCGGGCTCGGCCCGGCCCGGCCTGTTGACAATGTAAATATTCACATTGACATGTTAATATTCACATTGATAAGAGCATAAAATTGGCCAGTGGCCCAGGGCGGGCCCGACCCGGCCCGTTGACAATGTGAATGTTCACATTGACATGTTAACATTCACATTGACAAGAGTATAAAATTGGCCCGCGGCCCATGGGCGGCCAAAAGCCCACCCTCGGCCTGGGGCGAGCCCGACCCGGCCCGTTGACAATGTGAATATTCATATTGACATGTTAACATTCACATTGATAGGAGTGTAAAATTAGCTCGCGCCTCGTGGCTACTCGAAACCCGCCCACGGCCCGTGGGCGGGCCTGGCCATTTTATTTTAATTCTTTTTAATTTTTTCTACCAAAATTTTATTATTTTCCACAAAAAAAGACACTAGGCGTCGGCGCTGGCCGGGCCTCGAACGAGCCTTGAATGGGCTTTAACCGGGCCGATGGGCCGAGCCGGGCTTCAAAGTGATGGCCCAGGCCCTAGCCTAGGGTCTTGGACTAGGCTCGAGCCTGGGTCCAAACGAGCCTTTCCCCGGCCGGGCCGGGCCGGCCCACGGGCCAAAAAATTAGGCCCAGGCCCTAGCCTTGGCACAAGGGTATTCGGGCTTTGGACAGGCCGATGGATCGAGCCTCGGGTCGGGCCTGGGCCTAGCCTCGAACTTAGGTCGGGCTTGGGCGGGCCTGGCCATTTTTTTTAAATTCTTTTCAATTTTTTCTACCCAAATTTTATTATTTTCTACAAAAAAATACATTGCGCCTCGAGCGGGCTGGGCCTCGGACAGAGCCTTGAATGGGCCTTAAGCGGGCCGATGGGTCGGGACGAGCTTCAAAGTGATGGCCTAGGCCCTAACCTAGGGTCTCGGACATGCTCGGACCCGGACCCAAACGAGCCTGCCCCGGGTCGTGGGCGGGCTTCGGGCAGCCCACGGGCCGCGGGCTAATTTTACATTCCTATCAATGTGCATGTTAACATGTCAATGTGACTATTCACATTGTCAACGGGCCAAGCCGGGCTGGGCCTACCTCGGGCCGCGGGAAAGCTTCGGGCAACGGGCAAATTTTACACTTTTATCAATGTTAATGTTAACATGTCAATGTGAATATTCACATTGTCACGGGTCGGGTAATAATAGTATCAATTAGTTTAATTTTTCTTATTTTTTCATTGTGAATGAATTAGGTGTCAATTAATTGCTTAATTACCATCAATTAATACTAAAATTAATAATAGTATCAATTAGTATAATTTTTTTACAGTTTTTCATTATAAATGAATTAAGTGTCAATTAATGGCTTAATTACCATAAAATAATACTAAAATTAATAAT
Organism: Camellia sinensis; assembly: GCF_004153795.1. NCBI lineage: Eukaryota > Viridiplantae > Streptophyta > Magnoliopsida > Ericales > Theaceae > Camellia > Camellia sinensis. Next base: position 393,147 of record NW_021025623.1, on the reverse strand, counting down.
AGTATCAGTTAGTATATTTTTTTTTATTTTTTCATTACAAATTAATTAATGACAATTAATGACTTAATTACCATCAATTAACACTAAAATTATTAATAGTATCAATTAGTATAAAATTATTTTATTTTTTCATTATAAATTAATTAGTTGTCAATTAATGGCTTAATTAACATCAATTATTATTTTTTATTCATTAATTATTATTATTTTTATTAAAAAAACACAAAAAACCTCCACACACACACGCACGAAAAAGAAGAAGAAGAAAGAAGATTGATCCAGAAAACCCTAGCTCCGCTGTGACGCACCAAATTTTTGGAACATCAAGAGAAATTAAACAAACAAAACGACTTAATAAACAAAAAAGTAGTCATCTTAATAGGGCATTCCAACTCTCGTACATAACCAAATGTTCAAATAATATTAAATAAAATTTTAAAATTATCCAAATACAACATCAAATGAAATTATAAGGTCCTTAATAGCTAAGACATAAGATAATAAAAGTTATTCGACTCTAGTCATGGTTTCAAGTTAGCCAAGGCTCTACGTTAACGTCAACTCCATTTCAGCTTTAATTATTTCCTCACCAAAACCTGGCATAAAACGCCGGGGCAAAAAATATATGCCATGAGTTTTGCAGCATAGTAAGAAAACATAACCAACCTACCATTCTTTTTAAGAGAAAAATAATGAGATTATAAACATGAGATAACAATATAATTGTAAATATAAATTACAACCATTAAAATAATTTCAATAATTTTAATAAATTAGGTGACACTCAAAATCTCAATAATGAGATTTAACTTACCAACCACTAAGCATGGCAACGGTTAATTTGAAACCCTCCCTTGGTCAAATATTTAAGTTTTACCAACCATAGCTACTAGGGATGCCCACGTCCGGAGTTATATACCCAAGTAGTGGCATCTGTGGTCTGCCCCAAGGAAACGGTATGCCAGGGGTACGTAACCTCCTTGTGTGCCATCTGCACATCCACTCTTATTCCAAAACCGAATACCGAAAAGGGTTCAAATAAGTCTCGTACCATCTTAGGATTTCGCAACACAATTTACATGAGAATTCTCAAAACCAGGGCTTACCCTAAACAACCGATATTAACCGTCAACCCTTAATTTCATACACTCTTTAAAATCAGGACTCACCCTGAACAACCGATATTAACCATCAACCGTTAATTTCATACACTTCGTTGATCATTTTAATTAATTTTCATATTAATCACTAATAATTACAAATTAGATCACAATTGATATTATGCCATTTCAATATAATTTTTTAATAGAAAATATCAACACATACATTCTATAACAATCCATTAATATGTATAAATTATTGTGAACAGTTAAATCAAGTCATGGTGTGATATAATAATTTTAAAAACTAAAATAAATCACAACACATGCATGGACTACTAATTTACAAAATTCTATTAAATAGACTGGCACAATATTGATTTTTAGTCCTAATAAATGGTTGAAGTAGTAATTTTGATTCTTTATCATTCTGCCCAGAATTTTTAGAACATAATTTTCATAGTTAAAATTATAAATAAATTATTTATATAACTCTAAAATTCATGTAACTATATGGGATATTCAACAAACATGTTATCCTCATTTTTCAGAAAGAATTTCCCAAAAATAAGTTATAAATAATTCGGTAAAATTTCAAGAAATTTCATGACAAAGATTTGTTACATTTTCTTAAAATAATTCCACACTTAAATTTATAAATCAATTCCATAATTTAAAATTTTATTATGAAACTAGACTTCCCAAATTTCATTTTCATTTAAAAAAATACCAGATTTGGTTTAATATAGGATTTTTAATGATTTTTCCAATATGCCGTAAAATCTGTCTACAGTTTCAGATCTAATTAAAATTTCGTATAAGTTTTTATAAAATTAGAATAATTGTCACAAAAATTCCTGGATGAACTAGACATTATTATTAACAACTTTGTAGAAGAAATCATCTCAAAATTTTGATCATAAAATGGTCTAAAAATTTGTACAAGTTTATGGCAGATTTAAGAGTCATGTAATCAAACCAAATAAAATCTTCCATCATCTTTTTAATGGTACAAACTACGCATGGAAGTCCAATTCCAGAATTAAACCATGATTTTAAGGCTACTAATAAAAATAACCTTCAAATATTTAACATACAAATCACAAATTTACATATAACTATAAACAATATTTTTATCTAAATTTTCGGCTATTTATAACATATGAACACAAATATGAAAAATTAACAATTAAAAAAAATGAGAGGGTTGAGAGAGTTTTCTTACTATGTTAGGTTGCTAATGATTTATCGTCCGAATTTGATTTATGATTCTGATCGTAAGATATGACCGTCTTGGCTCCATGATCGTCTTGCTGAAATTTCACATTAATTGGACGTGATCTCACCGTTGATCTTCCATTGGATTCCCTTAGAACTTTTAGTTGTCGATCATCATCTTAGACTCAGAATTTGCAAGATCTAACCCCAAAAATGGATTCTACTCGTCGATAAACCTAAGGGTGGTCATCCTCGAAGTCATAGGGCCACTCGATTAATCTAAATGTACTAGGATGCACCGTAGCACCGCAAGCCGAGAAACACTGGATAAAATTCAGTTCATCTTCTCCAACCGCTGCAGCATGCACGAATAGAAAGACCCAGAAAATTTAGTTTCAATGTCACCAGCTCAAATACTTGTATCTTCTTCATCGTAACTCTGTTTTACCGTATCTTTATGTCATTGGATTTACCTCACGACCTAGTTTTTGTTTCACTCCTCACACGCCCCGTTCCATCTCTTTTTGCACGCCATCGGATCTCTAAAATTTGGCAAGAAATAAGATTTTTGCCTCCCGTCTCTGACTTTTCTTCGAACCATCTTTCGGACTCCATAACTTTCTTAATTCTTAACGGTTTTACTTCATTTTTTCGCCAATCTCTTCAACTTACTTCGTACTTCATCTTATATGACCTATTTTTCTCACTTCTTCCCGGAATGGATGGTTTTGGCATGAAGAAAGTAAGCCGAAAACCAACTTTTGAAATTCAAAATAAACTTCTCTAACTTTGTTTCTTTCTCCTCCATCTTCCTTCTTCTTCTCTTTCTTCGCCCACAACATGTTGTGAATTGTGGTTCTAGATGATAATGGAATTAGGTGGTGGTGGTGGTGGTGGCAGTCCGACGGTGTGCCAGTGGTGGTGAAGTTCACGGGTTGGTGGTTCGAATGGTGATAGTATGGCTTAAGGCCGTGGCTATGGAGGTCGGGAGGAGGAGGAAGAACAGAGATAAAGAAAAAGAAAGAGAGTTTTGAGAATGAGAGAGAGAGAGAGATATGAAACTGGAAGAGAAGCAAAGATGAAGAGATGTGAGGGAGAAGTTAGGCTCAATTTATGGGAAAAATGAGGAAAAGTAAAAGAAGATAAAAATGAAAAGAAATTAAAAGAAAGGATAAAAGGAATGTAACACCTAGTGGTATTGCATGTCCACCACATTTTCTTTTGATACATAAAATGATTTTAAGTTGAAGGTGGAAAGCGAGAAAACCTGGGGAGCACACCCATGGTTTTTATTATTTATTTATTGGGTTTTAGTGCAGAAAATATTACTTCCAGTGTAATTTGATTACAAAAAAATATAGAGAAAAATATAATAAAAATATTATAAGGTTCAGAAATTAATATTGAGTAATAATATAAAGTCAAAAATATTTTATTTTATTTTGAATAAATTTTCAGTATAAAAATATACAGACTATTAAATTCAAAATATTGTGAATAATTATTTAAGAAAA
>NW_021025623.1:337447-375941 GCF_004153795.1 Camellia sinensis | reverse complement strand
CTGTCACTATTCAACCAATCAACTTTTGCTAAAGGCTGCTCAGCTATGCAATCACTGGCTCTGGATCAACCGACAGCATCTACTTTTCACATGCTCGGCCAGCTGCTTTCAGAAGTCACATGCTTACTGTTTTGCTTTTTATTTCTTTATATTGTAATCAATTGTAAGCATTCAGGCATTCTTCAATTTTCTTCTCCATCTTTGTTGTAAGAAAACCAGAGTGCTGTGAGAGCCTTACAAGCTTCCCCGTTGTACCCAATTAAAGATCCTTACAGTTGCTACAATTGTAAGTTATTTTAATAATTAAATGTTATTAAATGTTTTAAATGTTTTAATGTTTTAATTAAATGTTTCTAGTACCGGAATAACTACACATGTTTTAGGACAACCTGTTACATTCAAATTTTTATCTCCTCCTGAACTATTACACTTGAACCAATTAAAGGATTGTTCTATTTCTCATCAAATTAACCGCCTTACCCGGCATTTAAAATTCCTCAAAGAAGAAATCAATCATAAAAGAATTGATCAACAATTAACTAATCCCATTCTTATCTCTCAAATCCAGGATTTTCAATTAAAACTCGAATCAACTGTTTGCTCCACTTTACCTACTGCATTTTGGCATCGGAAAAAACATGTAGTTACCTTACCCTATATTAAGGATTTTCATGAATCCCAAATTCCTACTAAATCTCGACCAATCCAGATGAATCAAGAATTACTTGAAATGTGTAAACAAGAAATTAAGGAATTATTGAAAAATCGTATAATTAGTCCAAGTAAGTCACCTTGGTCCTGTCCTGCTTTTTATGTTAATAAAAATGCTGAATTAGAACGAGGTGTCCCTCGGTTAGTTATCAATTACAAACCATTGAATGCTGTTTTAGAATGGATTAGATATCATATTCCTAATAAAAAAGATTTAATTAAACGACTTAGTCAAGCTGTTATCTTTAGTAAATTTGACTTGAAAAGTGGTTTTTGGCAAATTCAAATTCATCCTAAAGATCGATATAAAACTGCATTTAATACACCCTTTGGTCAATATGAATGGAATGTCATGCCATTTGGTTTAAAAAATGCTCCTAGTGAATTTCAACATATCATGAATGACATATTCAACCCTTTTAGTCATTTTTCCATTGTTTACATTGACGATATATTAATTTTTTCAAAATCCATTAGTGAACATTGGAAACATTTAACTGCTTTCTTTTACACAATTAAAAGTCATGATCTTGTCATATCTGCTCCTAAAATTAAATTATTTCAAACTAAAGTTCGATTCTTAGGCTATGATATTCATCATAATACTATTTTACCCATTAGTAGATCCATTGAGTTTGCGTCCAAATTCCCTGATGAAATTCCAGATAAAACCCAATTACAAAGGTTTTTAGGATCCCTCAATTATATTGCTGAGTTTTACAAAGACCTTCGCAAAACTTGTCAACCTCTGTTTGATAGGTTAAAAGATAATCCTCCTCCTTGGTCTTCTGTTCATACTTCTATTGTTCAACAAGTCAAACAATATGTTAAGTCTCTTCCTTGCCTTGGAATTCCTAATGAAAATTCATTCAAAATCATTCAAACTGATGCCTCCGACATTGGTTATGGTGGCATTCTTCTTCAGCAACTTACTCCTAAATCCTCTGAACAAATTGTTCGTTATCATTATGGTGTCTGGAATAAAGCACAATTCAATTATAGTACTATTAAAAAAGAAATTTTATCTACTGTTTTATGTATTCAAAAATTTCAAGACGATATTTTAAATCAAAAATTCTTACTCCGCGTTGACTGCAAATCTGCTAAATTTATTTTAGAAAAAGATGTTGATTTTAAATCAAAAATTCTTACTTCGTGTTGATTGCAAATCTGCTAAATATGTTCTTGAAAAAGATGTTCAAAATCTTGCTAGTAAACAAATTTTTGCTCGTTGGCAAGCTATTTTAAGTGTTTTTGATTTTGATATTACCTATATCCCTGGTTGTCAAAATTCCCTACCTGATTTTCTTACCCGGGAATTTTTACAGGGGGGTAAGAGATGACTGCACCATTTACTGCTTACCATAAATCCCGAATTACCTATTTCAAAACTCTCATTAAACAACTTACCCATCACATTCACCGCCTCAAATCAGCTAGACCCACTACTAAACGCGCCCAATACATCAATTACCACCAAATTCTAGCTCGCCGCAATTTACTTGCTCACAACTACGATTGTTTACATCGTCATCAAGATTATCTTGATCTCCTCTCTGGTTGCTAATTACTGTTTATTATTTCACAGATGTCTCGTCCAAGGCTTCCTTCCAAGGCTTTGGCCTCCTCTTCTGCTAAACCAAATCAACTCATTGTCCCTCCTCCTTTGGAGTCAATTACCCCCTCTTATTCACTTGACCTCATTAACCGTTACGAAACCCTTGGTACTATTCACCAAGCTCTTGGTAACCTTTGTCGACCTGATTACTCTACTGCATTGGCTTCTGATCCTTTTGCTCCTAGTCAATCCGTTTCAGTCACTCCATTCCCAGCTAACCCAGTCCGGCCATCCAAAACTGAATACACCAAATCACATATTACCAACTTATTTTAAATTCACATGTTACCAACCTGTTCTATAAAGAACCCAGTCACCCCAAGAATCAAACCATCAATGACATTGCTAAATTCCATTTTGGCTCTGGATGCCATTTCACCCTTTCTCATCCAGAGAAAACCTTAGCCTACTACAAAGATATTCTAATCAATCACCATTCCATTTTGATTAAACCCATTCAAGACCGCACCTATGCCTATAAGGTCCTATACCATTCACTTTATATTCACAACATTGTTTCCATGGCTGAATGGGGTAATCCTAATCAGTTTCGTGATCTACCTGGCCATTCTATTCCATATAATTATCATGATTACATTGATGCTTGGTTCAAGATTTTCTTGTACCAAAATGAAACTTTTAGTCATTCCTGGTTCATCTCATTTGATCAAAAATTCAAATCTGAGTTACCAACTTGGTTTCTGAGATGGTGGTCTCACTATGGCGCCATTTCAGCTATCCTTCCTGATGATCTCAAACATATAATTCATTATTTCAACTCTGTGTACCCATTTTCTACTCACCAGAAGCAATTTCCTTTATTACTCATATTCATTGCCAAATACAAGTGAGAGGGTAATTTTTGGGAAAAATTGGGCCGAGCTGCAAGTTGGGCTTTGAAGCCCAAAACGCGAAGGACTAAGTAAGAAGGCCGTAAAGGTTACTCCGGCTGAGAGAAGTAAATGTTACTTCGGCTCAGGGATGTAAAGCTACTCCGGTACGGGGTGGCTTCTAGTTAAACCGATCTCCAAGATAGTCCGGTTATAAGTTGTTCCGGTCGAGATCGGTTGGAATGTTATTACTTGGTAGGGCGGTTCAAATGCACCACGGTTCGAGTATGGGAGAACCAATATATTGTGTGGCAAGAAGAACCGAACTACGGTTAGGATTAAACCCATTCAAGACCGCACCTATGCCTATAAGGTCTTATACCATTCCCTATATATTCACAACATTGTTTCCATGGCTGAATGGGGTAATCCTAATCAGCTTCATGATCTACCTGGCCATTCTATTCCATATAATTATCATGATTACGTTGATGCTTGGTTCAAGATTTTCTTGTACCAAAATGTAGGGGTGAGCAGCGGATATACCGATCCGCCAAAACCGACCCAAAAATTCAAATCTGCGTTACCAACTTGGTTTCTGAGATGGTGGTCTCACTATGGCGCCATTTCAGCTATCCTTCCTGATGATCTCAAAAATATAATTCATTATTTCAACTCTGTTTACCCATTTTCTACTCACCAGAAGCAATTTCCCTTGAGAATTATTTCCTCCCCGTACAACAAGATTCCATGGATATTCAAATGGTATTATGGGATTGATGATAATATCATCATCCGCCAACACACAGTTAAATGGTGGGTTAAGTTCAATGTTCCCAGAATTCTTGAGATTGTTCAAGAAGAATTTCCACCTGATCAATGTACTCCAACTCCTGCTCTTGCTCAAGCCCAGCAGAACCCAACTGCTGCATTTACTCAAGGAAGTCAGCCCAGTCTTCCTCCAGTCAATCTTGGTAGCCCCTCATCTAGTGGCTCCAAGCCCAGATCATCCAAGTCAAAGCCCAAAGCCATTGCTGCTCAGCCAGTTCAACCAAAGCCCAAATCAAAATCCAAAGTCAAAACAAAGCCCATTCCACCTCCTGTTCAGCTCAAAGGCAAATCCAAAGGAAAAGCCCAATCATCCAGAGAAGACATGATCCAGTTAGCCCATCAACTGTTGAATCAAGCTAAAGCTCAATCCACCGATTCAGACAGTTCAGACGGTTCAGCCCAGATCCATTCCTCCGAAGAATCAACCAATTAGTATTCAGGACCCGAATTTCAAGATGCTCAGGATCCATTTGTTTAATCAACCTTGGATTCCATATAGATACAAATTAGCTTCAATCAATACTCTTTTGAGAAAAGCTGCCAATTTGTATTTATATTGATTCCATAATTCACCGAAAGTGATGAATAGTAAAAGTTACTGTTTACTTTTACTGTTCACTATCACTATTCACCCAGTCAACTTTTGTTGTAAGCTGTCCAAATATTCAATGAATCCACCGAAAGCATCCGACAGCATCTACTTTTCACATGCTCGGCCAGCTGCTTTCAAAGTCACATGTTTACTGTGTTGCTTTTTACTGCTTTATATTGTAATCAATTGTAAGGATTCGGACATTCTTCAATTTTCTTCCCTATCCTTGTTGTAAGAAAAACCAGAGTGTTTTGAGAGCCTTACCAGTTTCCCCGTTGTACCTATTTAAGATCCTTGCAGTTGCTACTAATACAATTGTAAGTTATGTTAATGTTTTAATTGTTTCAAGTCAAACATTTATGTTTTAATGTTTTAATAAATGTTTTAATGTGTTATTTAATTTAATTGTTTCAAGTCAAACATTTATGTTTTAATGTTTTAATAAATGTTTTAATGTGTTATTCCAATATTTCTGTTGTTTGTTTGGTCTGGTTTTGATTTCGTAATCCATCTCCTTCATAATATATGCTGCTTTCGCGTTATGTTAATGTTTTAATTGTTTCAAGTCAAACATTTATGTTTTAATGTTTTAATAAATGTTTTAATGTGTTATTTAATTTAATTGTTTTATATATATATATATCTTCTATCTATCTATCTATACTATTATAAAGTGAACACCCCCTTATGGTGTCTTGAAGCCTTTGTTTCTTATGCTGCCACGTGTCTATTTTTTTATTTGAAATAAAAAAAAATAGATTAGATAGATGAGAGGAGGGGATTTAAACCTTAGACTTATGTCAAATGAATAAGACTCTTACTACTTAACTAACACACAATATATGATAAATGTTTTATTTTATTTCTGTTTATTTGAATTGCACACGCATCGCGTGTGGTAACCACTAGTATATATATATGAATCTTGTAGGATTCACACACTATTAATGTAATCTCTTGCTCCAAACCTCTAAACAAGCATGACCATAAGGTATATCATTTCAATTTCGAACCTTCATTTCTCACAAATGAGATGTCAAGGCTTATTCAAGAGAATGGACTGATAATTTGATAAATTAAACATGATTTGTAAATGAAGTCACAATTGTACAAAAAAAATAAGTCACATTTTTGTAAGATATCTTTTCCTTTAAAAAAAATGTTATAAGATATTAGTGAGGGGTAGTTCTACAATATTCATTTGTCCCAAATAGTCATTTATTTGATTCTCGCTCTAGTGCCTAAAACAAGAAACACTCTAGTCGGGGGTGCCGAAATTGGCACTCCAACGATTAAATCAGTTTTGTTATGAGAGGAAAGAGTAAAATATTTCAGAGATATCTTTGTTCGTTCTTACTGCCATGCCTTTCTTTTTCTGTTTACCTTCCTTAGATAGTCATTTGGCGTAGATATTTCCTACATAATCTAACCTATTCATCATCGTGATCTAAATGTCAGGGTCCAAGTTCCTATTACACCTCCAGAAAGGGACAACCTGAGCCCACTCTGGTGCTAGGCATTCTTGTTCGCCGATGCTGTCAGTATCACTTACGCTGTGTATAATCTAATCGACGAACAGCCTGTTTTTTGTTTTGAACTTCGGCAATTCAATGGGCTTGATTGGGTTTGGGTCTATAATTGATGGGCCCGAATATGCTGTGTTTACCGAATGTGCAGATTTTATACTCGGCACAATATCTAAAAAAAATGAATATCCAAAATAACTTTAATATTATATAACAGTATTATCGTTTAATAAATAATTTTAATTTGTGGTAGAGACTATAAAAATATTGGATTAGTCGAGTAAGGCCATAAGGCCAAGCTAGGACGGAGTAGGTCGGTGAGACCAAGCTAGGGTACTTCAGATAAAAAGCACTATGAGCCAACTCCGAATAGGAATGGCAACGGGGCAGGGCCGGGGATCACACTCCCCGTCCCCGATCCTCGACGGTGGAAATTTTTCCGTCCCCGGCCCCGATCCCTAATGAAGAACCTATCGCTGCCCCCGCTCTCGTCCTCGTCCCTTAATAGGGATCGGGTTTTCTCGACCCTGAAAATTCCCCGGTGAAAAAAAAAATTCAGTAACAACAGATCTGCGATTTAACAACACCACCAACAGATTCAATAACAACACTAACAGATTTAATAACAAAAAATAAAAAAGCAAAAAAAATAGCAACAATAGATCTGATAGATTCAATAACAACAACAACAACAAAATAGATTAAAAAAATAAAGAGAGAGAGAATAGAATAGAAATGGCGAGAAAGAGAATGAGGGAAGAGGAGCTGCGATGGTAGAATAGCAGAGGCGGTGGTAGAGTAATGGGTGAGAGAGGGAGGGGGATAGGAGCTGCGATGATCGACTCTCTGCGTCGTCTCTATGATGGTCTCTGCGTCGTCATTTTTGCGATCGACTCTCGTCTGCTTCGTCTCTGTGATTGATTATTTGCTTCGTTCAAAGTGGGTTTGAGAGGTTAGGGTTTCAAATGTGAGAGAGAGGGAGAGAGTAACAGAGGTCTGAGAGAGAGACAAAGAGAGACAGAGAGAGAGTAATCCAAATCTAAGAGTGATCTCTAAATCTGAGAGTGATCCAAAACTGAGAGGGGTATGTAGGTATATATATATGTATATATATGAAAGGATGAGGGGTATAAAAATAATTTTACTTTGGGAGTAAATTAGGCGGGGCCGGGAACGGGGCTGTGAGAGTTATCCCCGTCCTTGGCCCGAAACTGATCGGGGATGCATTTTCGAATACCATCCCCGACCCGTGGGGATTATGTTTCTGGGAAAAACCATTCTAATCCGGTACGGGGGTAGGGTTTCTGTCGGGCCATATTCAAATTGTCATCCCTAACTCCGAATGTCAAATTGACAATGGGTTTGGATTAGGTAATCTGAATTGCCAAACTAGTTTAATATGTATTTCACTGAACATGGGCTTATTTATTTTAAAAATTTGTGAATGGGAGACATAATCTCACACACAATGAAATAGAAGAGAGGAGTGGCAATGAACTCTCAATCACTTTAACGGTCATATGCAAGCCTATTTAACTCAACCTAGTAAAGATACACAACGATTTACATTATATTCATATTTTCTGGTACTTATTGTACGGGAAAGAAATAAACTTTCTCGTATAATCTTGTTGATCAAGTCTGCGCTCCTCCGTACGACGTCGCTTTACTCCCTGAAAACACAAACGTGAGTTAGCCGGTAGGTGTGTGCCGGATACCTCTCCGATGCCTGAGTCAGCAAAATAGACAAATAGACAAAAAACTCTGTATATTTGGGAATGAAAGTTGTGTTACCTCTCCATAGGTGATGTTATGAGCTTTTATAGGTTCCGTGTGGCACAATCCTAGTGGGACTCTTACTTCTCCATATAGAGTTATCCTAGGAATCACATTCCTGAAAGATAATGCTTATCCTTCAACACCCCCTCACTGCTTAAACCAAATGAGATGGTTTTACCACGGTTGGATGTTATGATCAAAATAACTTGGCCATGCTAAAGCCGCAGACTAGACCGAGCTCCAACTAGCTCGGTTTTTCCTTACACTGAGCGTGTACCTTGGTTGACATATTCCAACTAGGTTGTCTGAAACCGTGCTATCCACAATGAGCTTGGACCGAGCTATCTAACAGTAAGATCCTAAGCAGAAGCCAACAATACCTCGGCTTAAGACGGTTTGACCGAGCTAAATGCCACCGTGCCGACCGTGGTGACCGAGCTAACTGCAAGGTTCTCTGGGACCGGGCTAACTATCAGGCCCTTTTACTTAGTCCTTCTCACTGTAGCCCAGAGAACAGCCCATCACTTAGCTCGACCCAATTTCCACATAAATTACCCTCTCACTTATATACAAACTTGTTTTGGCAATATAAAACAAAAGCAGTTTATTGACTTATTTTGATCATCCTATCACTCTATTTTTTTATATGTCTTTTTGTAATAAGTAAAAAAAATTAAAAAAATAAATCATAGCCAAACCAAACCTAATTTAGACATCAAAGAATTTCTTAGCTGACCACCCGCCGAAGTTCCTCTTTCTTGAATGTTTTTAGGCAAACTTTCCTTCAAAGTTCAAACCAACCCAACAACGTCGTAAAATGTGATTAATTTTTTCCACGCAAAAGTTGTAAAAAATAATATATATTTTCATATAAAAAAAATGACAACATTATTTTTGCATTAATATAACTAACAAATTATTAAATAAACAAAAATGAAGTGTTATATGAATTAAAATATTAACAATATTCAATGTAAATATTTTAAAAATGTACAACTTATTATATATTTTTTAAATCTCATGAGAATTCAATATAATTTATTCTATAACTTTCAAGTAAAATTATGAAAACCAATCGATCAATCATAAATATGATGCAGTATGAGCTAGAAATTGAACCAATTTCACCATTTTTTTCTAGTTTTTGTTTTTGACAAGAACCAATTTCGCCATCACTCTTTAGCTTTGTGTCCTATGTTGGACCAGTTCAATCTAAGTACAACGTGAGTCCAATTCGAATTTTTTTTAGAGTTTGGGTAAAATATTTTTGAATTAGTCTTAATCAAAAATTTAAAAATCTAAATTAAATTTGAACGAGTTTAAACAAAAATATCAAACAATCTAAAACTCAAATTATATATATAGATAGATATACAAAAATATTAAATATATATAAATTATTAGCTATTACAAGATATTAAAAAAAATTAAATTATTAAATCATATCGAATATATATTTATACACAAATAATATAATAAAAAATATTATCTTTTTTTATTTTCATTCATAAATTTTAAAGACTATCAATTATTTGTTTTGATGTTATTAATGATTTTCTAAGCAAATGTAAATAGAGTCGAATTTTAACAAATTAATTTAAAAAAACACTAAAATTTATGTGTAATTCGAACAATTTGAGTTTAACTCAGATCGGGCTTGGACTGACAATTTTGAGTTACAATTAGGGCTTTGGCAAGTTTGGACAAGTCTCACCACAACTTAGGCTAGGTTTGGATAACCTCTCAACCTAGCTGAACCCACCCGAGTTACATCCCTAATTCAAACCAGGCAATGTTAAGAAAAATAAAATTTTTGAACGCAGAATTAGATATTCTGTCTAGAACAGGTGCACTAATGTCAAACAATTTTGACCGTAAACAAGGAAAGACGTATTTCACAAGAAGAAAAATAAATAAATTTAACAAGTATTTTTTTTTTCATTTTTCTCTAAATTTTGAACTATTGATTAGATTTTAAAATATAATCAATTAAGTTATTGTTTTAAGTGATTTTATTGATTAACATAATCTAACAAATAAAAAATATATTTAATTTTTATTTTTTTAAGAAGTAATATTTACCTTTTATATTAATAAAATTGACTCAGTAAAATTTATTAGAGAGCATCACATTATATAATATGAAATATTTAAAAATATATAATTAATTAAGTAATTTTAATTTGGGATAGTTACAAAAAAAATCTCAAGATTTAACTCTTATAACAGAATAAATCTCAAATTTTTAATTTTATCAATTTAAACTCTAAACTTTTGATTTGTTTTTAATATAAACAATATGTCTGTTTCTATTATGTAAAACTGAGAGAAAAATAATATTTTAGACAATTTAAATACACTTGAATTGAGTTTAATAACTAAAATTTATTTTCTATTACTTTTACTTTATTGAAAATAAAAGTTGATGGTTTAAATTAAAAACAAATAAAAAAAATTAGATTTTAAATTAATAAAATTCAAAATAGTAACAGTCAAATGTTAGAATTTTTTTTGTAAATTTTTGGGCAAATTACAAACACCCCCCTCGAGGTATGGTGAAAATACAAATTCCCCCCTGAGGTTTGAGAAATTACAAATTGCCCCCTGGAGGTCAAATTTACATAACAAATTAGGGGAGAATCTGTATGAAAATAAAAACCTCAGGGGTAATTTGTTATGGAAATATAAACTTCAGGGGGTGGAATGTAATTTCTCAAATCTCAGAAGAGAATCTATATTTTTACCAAACCTCGAGGGGGTGTTTGTAATTTGCCCAAAAAATAAACACTATGACTTACTTATTAGTCCTCTTGCGTACGTATTTCACTGACTGCCGACCAAATCAACTAACACAACAAATTTATTTTAGACTTTTTATGCATTAGCTTGTTTTGGGCTACATTAAAGTCTCGTTTAGGAACAAATTTTTTTAATAATTTTTTAATTTTTTAACTAAAATGTGATGTAAAAAAAATTAATATATTTTGAATGATTTTTTAGTTTTTTACGAAAAGATGTGTAAAAAAATAGAGAGAAAAGAGAATTTTTGAATTTTTAACTTTTTAATATGTTTGGGATGATTTTTTTAATGACTTTTTGACTAAAAAATCACTTGCCAAACGAGACCTAAAGTTAGGAATACAAAATTTAAATAGAGAATGACACATAATTCTCTTATAAGGGAAAAATTCTACATGTAAATTCTATATACGTGAATCTTATTCCTTATGAAAGGATAGTATTTCTGTATTTTGAATCGAAAAAAAAAAAACAAAAAGAATTATGATTAGGACTGAAATAGTACCCCTTTGCGCCTTCAAACGCAAGGCTGTACCGGTTCCGCCAAAAATTTTGACAAAGTACAACTTTTATTTATTTATTTATGAGTATTGATAAAATAAATATATGATCTCTTAATTTTATTAAAATTAGAAGGAAAAAATTTAGGGCAAATTACATATACCCCTCGAGGTTTGGCTAAATTACAGATACCCCTGAGATTTCGGAAATTACGAATTCCTCCCTGAATGCTATATTTGCATAAGAAATTAGGGGGTAATTTGTTATGAAATATAAACCTCAGGGGGCAAATTGTTATGAAAATACAAACCTCAAGGGGTGGGATGTAATTTTCGAAACCTCAGGGGGTATCTGTAATTTAGCTAAACCTCGAGGGGTATATGTAATTTGCCCTTTTGAAAATTGATTTTTTTAGTAATTTTTTTTATTTGTTTTATAAAAACAGACGTGAAAAAAAAATAAAAAATTGATTTTTTTGTAATCATTTTTTTGACTTTTTAACTAAAATTTCTTATTGTCAAAACTCTAAAAGAGAAATCAATATAATTATATCAAAATTATAAAAAAAAAAAGTATAATTTACTTTAAAATTATTTAATATGTATTAAAAAAATACGTAAAATATATTTAGAAAATTCATAAATATTTTAAAAAGAAATTTCCAACATTTTAATATTTTTCATACATGAACAATAAGGGGTTGTTTGGAAAGACCTATTGTAATATAATTTTTTATTTTTTTAAATCATATTACTTATTTATTTATTTTTATCATCCTTGTCATGAAAAATAAAAATGTATAATAACTCCTAACTCTATGTTTAATTGAAAGATTTTGTAAGAAATTTAGAAAAAAAGAAAAAAGAAAAAAATATGCATTAAATTAAATTAAATATAAATATATTTTATTTTATTTTAAATATCTTATCAAATTCTCCAATATAAAAGTACCAAATAAATATGATAATTTGATATCTATCTATATACAAAAAAAAATTTAGGGGAAGATATCAGGTTCAAGCTAGAATTTAGACAAATTCCGCTAGGCTTAGACTCCAGATTAGATTTTACTAAAATAAATAACAATGTAATTAAATCAAAATTGTGGAATTTATTGTATTTTTTAAAAATTATGTCAGGTGTAATTTATCTAATTTTTTATTACAGTTTTTTTTTTAAAAAAAAAATAAATATAAAAATAAATAAATCACAGACCCAAAAATTTTAAAAATAAAAGTTATTTTTCAGCTGGGTTCCAAACTCACTCTGCATACATGCATGAAAGATTTGGGGTAAACGGGGGCGCCCCCCCCCCCCCCCCCCTCCAAGTCCCCACAAAAAGCAGTTAGCCAAACCGCTCCCAGATCCGTCGTTTTCTGCTTTACCCGTTACTCTCCAACCGTCGGATCAGAATCTCAAAAACCCTAACCTCCATCTCTGGTTAATCTAACCACGGTTAGGTTACCAAATAGAATAATCTCTCACACAACAACCCTCAAAACTCCCCAATAATTACCACTTGCCCTCCCTCTCCTCATCCATAAATGTAGCGTTTGAGGTGAGCTAGGTTTGCCAAACTGAAGAGCCCCAGGGCCCTTGTGAGCAAAATCATCTAAAAATCCTCTCTCTCTCTCTCTCTCTCTCTCTCTCTCTCTCTCTCTCGAGCTTTAACAATGGGGACCTCGTCTAGAAGATCAAGCGGACCAGTTCTACCAATCGCATCGGCCTTTCGGCGATCAATTTCACCGTCTGGTCGGTTTGGCTCTTCATCGTCATCCGAGATGTCGTCGTTCTACGCTTCGTCCACGAATTCCAGCTTCTGTTCCTCTCCCTCCACCGGTTTCTTCAACCGTCCATCTTCCCCGACGCGCGTCAACCTTCATGGATTCGCTCCACTCGCTCCGTCAGTCCGGTTTTCGATCGATAGATCCAAGTCTCCTAGCCGTTCGATGGCGGCCTCGCCTCGAGACCAGGTCGTTCGGAAGCAGAACAACAATCCGTTGTCGAATCTCCCGAAGAGGACCTGTATGTGCTCGCCGACGAATCATCCGGGATCGTTCCGGTGTAGTCTTCACAAGAATTGCAACACTGGCCACTCCATTTCGTACTCGCCTAATCGGTTAAACGCTCGCAGATCGGCGATGGCGAACTCACTCGTTCGCATCGGAACAGTCGAAGGCGATCTAGTGAAGCGAGCGTTGGCGCAATTGATTCGGCCATCGTCGCATCAGCAGAAACGAAGAGATGATTTTCAGCCGAGACCGAGTCGGCTCTCGATCATGTCCAAAGCCGACGATCTCTGAACACCAATCGGTTACAGGTTGGTTCTTTTGATTTAGTCTTTTGTAGGAAGAAGGCTTTGAGTTCTTCCGGCGATGGTGTCAGATCTCGGCGAAGGTATCGGATTTCGGCGAATTTAGATGCAGATTTTGTACGACTGCGATACAAAACCCTGAGAATTTTTTGAGACATAAATACAAACTCCCCCAATCCCCTTGTACACATGATTTACAGCAATTGATAGCAATTGAAGGACGTTTTTGGACATTTACAGTCAATTCAAACCGATAAAACTTAAAATCTGGACGGAGATCTAATTCAGATAAAGGAATTAATTAAGATGTGTTGTTGATCAGTGGTGTTTGGTTTGTCAAGCCATAGCATGACCCGTTTCGTTCCGTTTAGTCCCGTCTTTAAGCGTTGGGATTACCGTTGTGTGTAACGTCCCGTTCGGCGTCCCGTCGTAATTGCCTTCCGTTCCGTTTGCCGTTTCGTCGTAATTCCGTTCCGTTCCGTTCGCCGTAATCGTATGTTGGTTGTATACACGTACGTATGCCTTCGCCGTATATTCGTATATTTTGGTTGCATTTCGTGTGAGGTACGTTTCGTTTACTTTTTCTTCACTTTTGTTTTTTATTTTTTTTATTTGATTTGATTTATTTATTCATTACTATTATTTTTAGTTGTTTTGTGGTGTTGCAGGTATGACGTCACGGATTTGAACTAGGACTTGAAATTTTATTAACGGACTCGTTGGAAAAGTTTGGAAACTTTTGATACCTTAGCGTTGGAGTTGAGACATGGTCAAAGGCCCAATAACGAAAGGAATAAACAGAAGAAACTTGCACAGAATTTCTCAAGACTGTACTCAAAAGAATTGAAAATTTAACAAATTGTCTCTCAAAAAAAGATTATATATTCATTAAAAAATTTTAATTTTAATTTTTTAAATTGATAAAATCAATCACTAATTTGTAAAAAAAAAAAAAAAAATTGAAAATATACACTGAGTGCATTTTTTTTAAAAAAAATATGACTAATTTTGTGAAGTTGTGGTTTACCCGTCATTAATATGGAATATTCTCTTAAAAACAAGGAAAACCAATATTTACAAGTATTTTAATACTAATGAAAAAGATACGATGGGAATAACCTTATTATGGTGGTGTTTGGCGCTTGCGCTTTTCTTTTCTTTTCTTTTTTTTTTTCACCAAAAGAAAAAAATTTTACAAAATTAAAAACATTACGTTCAAATAAAATATAACATCCAATTTCATAATCATTTTATTTTTTTTTTCACAAAAATCACGTTCAATCAAAAAAAAATTTAACTATCTTCTCAAAAATAAAAAATAAAAATTCTCTCATAATAAATATTGTATTACTAATGAAAAAGACATTGGACTGACTAACATTATATTAAAAAATCAAGATAGGGTTAGCATCTATACTATATATTAAGTAAAAGGGGGTTTTTAACCCCAAGGCTTGTGGGAGCTCCAATATGTCAATCTAAATTTCTTGGTTTTTTTATTTAAAAAAAAAAAAAACCTTAGCATTTATTAATTTCTCTCAACCCCCAAGTCTTACCTTCATAATAATACTTTAATGCATTAAGAACAAGCATGAAAAAAATTCTTTGAAATCCAACACATGAATTCCTTGAAAAGTCCTAACACATATGATTATTATCCCTCATAATGACACTTTAATGCATTAAGAACAAACATAAAAAAAAAATTTCTTAAAAAGTCCAACACATATAATTATTATCAAAATATTAAACTTTAATATAATATAATAAAAAAAGAAGACATTTAATTTCTTGAAAAGTCCAACATATATAATTATTATCAAAATATTAAAATTTAATATAATATAAAAAAAAGTGAAGACATTTAATTTCTTGAAAAGTCCAACATATATAATTATTATCAAAATATTAAACTTTAATATAATATAATAAAAAAAGAAGACATTTAATTTCTTGAAAAGTCCAACATATATAATTATTATCAAAATATTAAACTTTAATATAATATAATAAAAAAAGAAGACATTTAATTTCTTGAAAAGTCCAACATATATAATTATTATCAAAATATTAAACTTTAATATAATATAATAAAAAAAGAAGACATTTAATTTCTTGAAAAGTCCAACATATATAATTATTATCAAAATATTAAACTTTAATATAATATAATAAAAAAAGAAGACATTTAATTTCTTGAAAAGTCCAACATATATAATTATTATCAAAATATTAAACTTTAATATAATATAATAAAAAAAGAAGACATTTAATTTCTTGAAAAGTCCAACATATATAATTATTATCAAAATATTAAACTTTAATATAATATAATAAAAAAAGAAGACATTTAATTTCTTGAAAAGTCCAACATATATAATTATTATCAAAATATTAAACTTTAATATAATATAATAAAAAAAGAAGACATTTAATTTCTTGAAAAGTCCAACATATATAATTATTATGAAAAAATAGTTTAGAAAAATTAAATTTTGGCACCGTTTGAGAAGAAGGTTTTCAAGTTTTTTTAGCTATTTTAGCCATAAAAAATAAAATAGGCTATTTTAATCATAACAAACAAAGCATCACATCCAACTCATAATCATTACATTATTCTCTCACAAAAAAAAGTCAAAAAGCCCTTCCCAAATCAAATTTTTTAGCCCAGACTAAAATAGTTAAAAAAATAAAAAAGTCAAAAAGTCAATCCACCTTCCAAACGGAGGCTTTAGCTATTTTTATGATACCTACCCTTGTGACTTCTTTTTTTTTTTTTCTTAAAAAAAAACTTATCATTAATGATATGTTGGAAGTATTATCAAATAATAAAAATTTGTGTATAACGGAGTAATTGATAAAAAATAAATATATAAAGGTAAAATATAAAAGAAAATTAGTGAATTATCTGTCTTCAACTTTTGATAGTGGGAGGTGTAATATGTTTTTTTCTTATTAATTAAGATCTCTCTATAATATTGTTAAAGAAATTTTGATTCGTTATAGAGAAACTTCAAATTTCTCTATGATAAACTAAAATTTCTTTGTGAAATCAAGGTTGTGTTTGGTAGAGTTTTCTAAATATGATTCAAAAATAGAGTTGTATTTTGAGTTTGTGAGTTTTGAAATTATAATTTGAGTGTGAAAAATTTGTTTGGTGAATGAGTTTTGAAAAAATGTTTGAATTGAGTGGGAAATTTTTGATGTGACAGATGATATTTGATACAAAAACTTACAACTCATAATCAAAAACACAACTCAAAATTCTATTCAACATGTTTGGTTAGAGTTTTTCAAAAACTCTTTTCAGAAAATTTTACTTTCTTATTTTTCGTGTTCTTTTGTTTTTACTGAATTTTTTAATATTTTAAGCAAATTTTTTTTTTTACTTTTTAGACATGCCTAACATAAATATACCTAAAAAGTAAAAAATTTGTGAAAGAAACCTTTTGAAAATTCACTAAATACCAAAAATACAAAAAAAAAATACGAGAATTCAGTACTTTTTTTGTATTTTTATGTATTTATTAATTTTTAAAAATATTTTTTCACAAAATTTTTACTTTTTAGATACATCAAAATAAGATGCATCTAAAAAAGTAAAAAAAAAATATTTAAAATTTTAAAAATATTCACTAAAAATAAAAAAATACAAAAACCAAAAAACTCAGTTTTCAAAAAACTTAATCCAAAAAACTCAAACCAAACACACTGATTAAAGCTCATAAAAATTTTAAAAATTCAGAAAATATTTTTTTTTTAATATATAAAAATTAACATGTGTCAATTGCCAAAAAAAAAAAAAAAATTTGCACTGTTCCGACTGTTCCGGTCAATTGGCCTGCCGTCTAGTAGGACGTTCGGTGGGACAACCGGTTAGCATAAATTCTCTCGCCTTCGACCATGTTTTCAAATGTGAGTGTATAATTAATTTTTGAAAATCCTAAACAAACATTATGCTCAAATCAAGCTCTGAATAGAGCCCAAATTTGTCTGTATGGCTTCGTTTGGGAAGCCTTGGTTGAGGCTTTTTTGGCTATTTTAGCCACAAAAAATAAAATAGGCTATTTTAGCCACAAAAAATAAAATATCACATCCAACCCATAATCATTACACTTTTCTCTCACAAAAAAAGTCAAAAAGCCAAAAAGCCCTTCCCAAACCAAGCTTTTTAGCCCAAGTTACAATAGCCAAAAAAGTCAAAAAGCCAAAAAACCAACCCACTTCCCAAACCAACCCTAAAAATGTTGAGGGACACAAATTATTATAAAAATATTACATCTCGTTTTATTTTATAAAGTCTTAATATTAAGAAACTTAATCTACAATTCTCAATTATAAAAAATGCACCTGTGATAAAACAAAAGTATATTTTATCATTGGCTTTTTAATTATAATTTGTCTTAGGTTAGAGTTCAGTGGATAATATAACAATCATATATGTCAATTAACTTTTATCATTTATTTATTTATTTATTTATTATGAATCTCAATAAAATTGATTAACACTAAAAGAAATGAGATTTTTTAATAGTTACCAAGAAAATATTTTGTATTAAGTATGATAAAAAAAATGCACTTATAATAAAGCATAAGTATATTTTACCATTGGTTTTTTAATTATAATTTGTCTTACGTTAGAGTTCAGTAGATAATATATAGCAATCATATATGTCAATCAACTTTTACTCTTTATCTATTTATTTTGTGAATCTTGATAAAAATTATTTAATTTCAGAAAAAGAAATGAGATTTTTTTACTCAGTTATCTAGAAAATATTTTGTATTAATTTCAGAAAAACTAAAATATATTTATTAGTTGAAGAACATTAATTTTTTCGAGACAAAATTACCATTAATTTACTTTAATTATTTCACCACCTCCAACTATCACTGTTATGGTGCGTTGTAGCTACTGTTGCGCAGTCAATAGAGTCTTTTTTTTGTCTCATTTCGACGATCCAAACTGTTTACTTTTTAGAATACTAGTGGGCGGCACACACGATGTGTGTGCAATTTAAATAAGTAGGAATAAAAAAAAATAATAATGAAATTAATATTATAATGTATACTTAGCTTAAGTGGTATGAGTCCTCGTACTTAAACCCATGGTCACCAAAGTTCCTGTTCACTTTATAATAGTATAAATAAATATTGAGTAAAATATATTTATAAAAATTCAAATTAATCGGACATCTGTATCCCTTTCATCAAGACATATTTGTATTCACATGATAAATTTAATTTGAAATATAAATCTAAATATAAACATGACTTGATAAAAATGATATCGATATTCGATTAATTTAAATTTTCATAAATATATTATACCTAATCTCTTTAAAAACATTAACCGCTCAAATTGTTAGAATAAAATCCGAAAAAAGCTCACCAATCGCTCAACAATCACTGTTGCGCATAATCCCGAACAGTCTTCCCAAGCTCCACTGCCGCTTCCAACCACCCCGGCATAAACTATTTGGTAACCGCTAATCGCTAGTGACCATTTTTTGGCAAGTCCTTGACAAAGTGAAAATTTATTGACTTATCACGGTAAAATTTCCCGGTGACTTTGGTGAAGTGACATTTCACAGATTATATTGTGATGTATAAATAAAAAAATAAAAAATGCCTACGACAATATAGAAACTTAGAGAAATTTCTTTTGAGGTGCTTCACTCAAATTACAGATTCAGAGAAATTTATTCGTAAAGGTGCACTCAAACCACATCAAAAATAAACAAACTTGAAGAAATTTTCTTGAGATAGTTTACTCAAATTAAGTAGTTAGAAACTCAGAGAAATTATAATGAGTTTGTTTATTTAAATTACAAAATCAAAGAAAATTTTCTGAGTTAGTTTAGTCAAATAACACTTAAATACACTCAAAGCATTTTCATTGAGTTAATTTAATCAAACTAGTATTTTAGAAAAATTTCTATAAGATGATGTATTTTACTGAAATTAAACTTAAATATACTCGGAGCAATTTCATTGAGTTAATTTAATCAAACTAATCATAAATATTTCTTTAAGTTTGTTTACTGTTATTGAAACTCTAAGAAATTTCTGAGGTAGAAAATCAAATTGTTTCTGAAACTCAAAGAAAATTGTATAATGTAGAAACTCAAATTCTTTACTGAAACACAGAATTTTCTCTGAGATAGTTTACTAAATCATAGTTAAAACAAACCGTGATCTCTATGTTAAACACATTCAAATTTTGTGTGCGCCTTCACCGTCGATCAGAGATAGCATGTAAAGAGAGAACAAAGACAAAGAGATAGAGAGCAGAGAAAAAGAGAGAGTAAGATATACTTATGCTTCTAAGTCAAAACACAATAACACCGAAGATGAAACTTTTACATACATTACAACAAATGACATTTTTGGTGACTAAATTTTTAGTCGCCAAAAGTATTTTTTAGTCTCCAAAAGGTTTTGCCGACTAAAATATTTGGTTGCTAGCTTAGTCGTTGACCAACACTTGCACAACTAGGTATTGTGGTTAAGAATTGGAGTAATGGCAGCATTAGGGGTAGATACGGATAAGGCGGTGTCAGTGGATACATCAAATGTGGCATAAGAGATAATTTGAAAGATCATATTACCTTTATCTATATGTCTATTTGTTCGTTTATCTATTTAGTGTCCACTCATTTGTTCATGTGTCCATTTGTCCGCCACCACTCCGTACCACCACTAATTTCCATTGGTGACTTTTCCGGCACTAGTGACTTTTTGGTGAATTATCAGCAATGATGGTCATCAATTGATAGTAGTGTATGAGAATAAAGAAAGAAAGTAGAGATAGTAAAAGTATTAGGGTAAAAATAAAAACTTTAAAACAATGATTTGTATTTCTCACTAAAAATAAGCTTTTCACAATTTTTTTAAATTTATGATGCAAAAGAAGAAGAAGAAGAAGAAGAAGAAGAAGAAGAAGAAGAAGAAAATAAAAGAAAAGAAAGAAAGAAGGAAAAAAGTACAAGTCTCCAATCTCCAACAATAGCTCTTTTTGTTAAAAATATTGGGCTTGGGCTAAGCACCATACATCAAGGCTCATGGGCCCTACTAAACTTAAACAGCTAGAGCAAAAGTTACGCTACAAGATGGGCCTGGGTAGGGCCTAGAACCCGATAGATCTTAAAACAATGATTTGTTTTTGTTTTTGTTTTGCTTTATTCTGTTCTGGCTAGACTGTTTACTATAACTTTTGCTTAAGCTTGTAGGTAGAAATAATTTAAATAAATTTTAAAAAATAATTATTTCTAAAAGCTGGGTGAATGATCCTTTTAACTTATGTTTTTATAGTTTTATTTTGACTAACCAAATGATATTTAATAGAGTTGAATGGAGAAGAAAGATTCATGTAGTAAATCCTATTTGATAGTACTCAAGACTTGATTTAATTTGATTGTGATTGTTATTGTTGTAGCAGTAACCATGGAAAAGAAAGAAAGATGATAATAAAAAGAAAGGAGACGAAAAGAAAAAGTTATTGAGGTATCAATCAGTTGATATTTCATGATGTGACTTGCAACCGTACAATTGCCTTGGATGACAGAGGTTGGAATGAGGATCCTCTCCTTGTATTTTCTGTGTTTGCACCCGTCCTTGCAGGCCTTCGGGTCTACTTTTAGGCCCAATTTTGATAATTTGAACCGTTTATATTTTATAATTTATTCAGTATATCATACCTGTAAAAAATCAAGTTGATCGGATATCAGAAAGTATGTGTTCGAAAAATTGAACTAAAAATTATTTTTTGAAGAATTTAATAAACAGTTTTCCGAACATATGTTTTCTGATATCCGATCAACTTGATTTTTACAGGTATGATATACTGAATAAATCATAAAATATGAACGGTTCGGATTATTAAAATTGAGCCTAAAAGTAGACCCGAAAGCCTACAAGGACAAGCGCAAATACGAAGCTGCAAGGAGAGAACCTTGGCTCGAAATTTCTATGCAATGTCCACGTAGAAACCTAGAGGATCGATTGGAGAAAAAAAAATCAACGAAACAATTATATCATATCATTTAAGTGATATGGTATAATAAGCTAATCATAGCTTATCATATAAATGCATTCTGTCTCACTGTACAAATATGTTAGTTAGTGGCATGAGTTGCACAAGATGGTTAGGATTTACCCTCTTATATGATGTTTTATGATTAGATAGTGATATCACTTGTTAACAATTACATAATATCATTATTACATTAAAATTTTACTCGGTTGCTATAACGATGAAGGGTAGAGGTAAATATAGGATGGCAACATTGGTAATGATGGTGGTGTAAGGATGGTAGCATTTATGGCAATGATTGTAGTAGTGAAGAGTTGTAATAATTGTCGTAGTGGTGGTGGTAATGAAACTGGTAGTTGTATTGATAGTGAGATGATGATGTTTATAGTAACAATGATAATGGGTGTTGGCGGTGGTGGTAGAGGCGTGACAACTATGGTGGTGGTGGTAGTAGGGGTGGCGATCGGCTAGTTGGCCCAACCAATTAGTCCAGCTCAGCGTGATATTTTTAGGGTTTGGAAAAATTATTTTACCCATAAGGTCAGGTTGAGCTCAATTTTGTGTTCATTTAATATTCTGATTAGGTTTGGGATAAAGAGTTCTAACCCAACCTAGCCTGGCCCACCCATTTATAAAATATTAATTATAATTTTATATTATGTTCGTTATAAATTAAAGTAAAAAAAATATAAAAGACAAAAATATATATACTTCTTTCTAGGGTTTAAATTAAAATATTTGTTAAAAATTAAATTTATTTTACCATGGAATTTTGTTAACGTTCCAAATTCAAACAATAAATGAAAGAATTTAAATAATTTAATATTCAGTCAAGACAAAAATGAAAAAATGAAAAATAATAGTTCATATTTAATGAGTTAAGTGGGCAAATTTGAGATTTAAATTTTTTTGGAGCCAGACTTGGGATGACTCATATTCTCTTACTATATAGTGTAAGTCTGACCTAATATGAGGTTTGTCCACTTTTAAGTAGAGTAACGGTGGTAATGACAGTAGTTATAAATAGTGTTTGTTAATGCTTATACATAAGTATCTATAAATTCAATTAATATCATGTAAGTTTTCTATTACTTATTTTTTTTAAACTTTTAAGCATATATTTCAAGAGTCACTTAGGGTTTGTTTGAGAATTAATTTTTTTAGTCTCTTTTTAACTCTTGAAAAAAATGATTAATTTTTTGTATTGATTTTTTTGGCTAATTTGTGTTCTCAAACGAGAACTTAAACTTTCAAATAGTTCTAATAATAATTATTCAACAAACTTAACTAATATTCACTTATGAATTAATTTTTTAGTATTTTTTTTACTTTTTACTAAAATCCATGCAAAATAATAGATAAAATAGATTGAATTTTTTATATTTATTTTTCACTAATTTAACCTATTTCCAAACATACCCTTAATATATTTAGTCCAATTTTAAATAATAAATTAAAAGGTTTCTTTTGACAACTCACTAAAATAGTTAAAAAAATCAAAGTCTTCGTTTGGGATGTGGATTGATTTTTTGACTTTTTGGCATTTTAATTATTTTAGCCTGGGCTAAAAAGTTTCGTTTGGAATTGATTTTTTTGACTTTTGTGAGAAAAAAATAAAATAATTATAGTTTAGATGTGACATTTTGTCTTATTAGCTTTTTAGTCATCTTTTGAGAAGTGGGTAAAAGGCACATCCTAACTTTTAACCATTTTGGATCACATCATTTCTTATATTTTTTACACATTTTTTGAAAAAAAATTAAAAAAGTCAAAAAAATTAGTTTTTAACCATCTTCCCAAAATAAGTCTTTTTTGTGACTACAATAGCCGGGGAAAAAAAAAAAATCCATGCCAAACATAACCAAAAAGTCATTTAAAAAAAAAAAAAACTCTGTTCTCCACTTTTCTGCATTTTTTTTTTTAAAACAAAAAACAAAGGAAAGTAGAGAGAAAAAGTATTAACTTTTTGATAGATTTTTTTTTTTGTAAACTATTTTTATATGTTTCCAAACATACCCTAGATGCAAAATAAAATAACAATCCAAGTAGATTTTCAAATATACCTATCGTATACTTCTTTATTTTCGAAGATTTTTACCTTCAATTCATCCTCTAAATCCATCTTTATTTGGGAAGATGATGGGTTGATCCTCCATATTTGGAGGGAAGATGAAAAATACAGAAACACATCTAAAACACTACTCATTTTATATTTTTTATTACATTACAAATAATTTTAATATATAAATTTAATTTTTATGGAATTTGAGAGGGAGATTTATGATCTGGAATTGGGCCGGACGGATTTGGGCCGAACAAGGGTTGGGCCGAGGTAGTACGGCCCTGTCTTGAAAGATCATGCTCGGTTAATGCAAGGCGTGGTTTGACCGAGCTACATAGCTTCTTGGTATCGAAGCCTGTCAAATGGGTTGTCCGGCGCCAGGAAAGACAAGGTTGGACCGAGCTACATGTGTTTGCTCGGCAGTAAGGCCCACGGCAAACCAGCGTAGCTGTCCCAAGCTCGGCAATGCCGGGATATGCCCGAGCTTGGTCGAAGCGGAGCGTGGCGAGCGGGGCGTTCTGGCCAGCTACACAACACGGCCATCTACAGCCGAGATGATGAGCCCGGCTGCCAAGCTCCCAGTAGAGTGGGCTGGCAGTCGGGTTAGGTGATGTTCAGCAAGATTTGTGCTGACAGTTGGAATAGTAGCACCATGTGTTGAGAGGCGAATAGGAGTGGATTTGGCGCGCAGAAGGTATATAAGTAAGTCTGCGCCCCCCATGCTGAGATAGATGAACATTTGGTGAGACATACACTAAACGCTCAACCCTTTCTCTCTCTCTCTATCCCTGTGTGTGTCTAACTTGATCGTCGGAGGGGTATTCCGGCCACACACCGCCGGGTAGCTCACTGCCGTTGTGTTCGCAGGTCGATCGGACAGATAGGAGCTTGGAAGAAAGGAGTACGGGCTTGCCGGAATATTTGCCCCCCGTACAATTGGCGTCGTCTGTGGGAAGACTTGACAGACAAAACCTTGTCTTCCAGGCTCATCCGATCGCCGTCCATGGCGAACAACGAGGAGATTCCGCTGTTCGCCGTCGACGGAGTTATCCCGGAGTCGGGCAGACGGAGAGAAGGACATCCCACCATCGTTTCTCTGATGGCGGCCCTGGAGATTTCTCCAGGAGGACATTCCAGAGATGCGCGGGATAAGCGCGGAAGAAGTTAAGGTCATTCACGAAGTCCAGACGGTCATCGGCGGCGGAGAGACTCACATGCCAGACGTTTGGAACACAAGTTAAGGGACCAGGACGCCGTCATCTGGCGTATGGCGGCGGAGATGGAGGAGCTGAAGCGGCATGTCAAAGGGAAGGGTGCAGCTGGAGAGGGAGACCACAGTGAGCGCACCCAACCCCGCTGTTCAGGCAGTCAGAGTCAGCGGCACACTCCTTCTATTTCTATCACCAGAAGTTACAAGGTTGCAGATTCCGATGTGCACGAAAGGAAGTCTAGCGCACAAGACAGCACCTATCGACCCTTACGTCTGGTGACGACGTCGAGGTATTCTTATTCCGCTCGTCCTGAGGATTTGCGGGCAGTTTTGAAGGAATAGGCTCGCCGGCGGGAGGCTCAGAGGGTGCCGGCGTTCCAGCGGCTATCCTATGGGGTTCACGCTAGCGAGGAGGTCGGAATGCCTCTACCCTGCCCAGCCGCGCCTCTCCTTGTAGATACAGACTTGGCGAGGCTGAGTGCCACCCTATTCTCCGTGGATATTGAGACCGCGCCGCTTCCGGCGGGTTTCCACCAGCCAAAGTTCACGCTCTATGAAGAAAAAACCGATCCGTATATGCATGTAAGTCATTTCTGACAGGTCATGGCCGGACATAGGCAGAATAACGCTCTTATGTGCTTGATCTTCCCGTCAAGTTTGGGCGAGCTGGGTTTGAAATGGTTCGAGAGGTTTCCGGAGGGGAGCATTGAAAGGTGGCAGCAGTTGGCCGAAGCCTTTGTGACGCGCTTCAAAACCAACACCAAAACACCAAAGGAAGTTGATCACCTCCTCAGTGTCAAGATGGAACCGAGCGACACATTGAAGGCATACAACTCTAGATATTGGGAGACCTTTAACGAGATCTTGGATTGCCCGGTCAACCTTGCAATCACACAATACAAGCGCGGTCTTCCGGTCGGACATAGACTGCGGGACTCGCTTACCATGCACTAGCCGACATCCATGGGCCAGCTAATGTAGCGCATCAATGAGCATATCCGACTGGAAGATGATGCTTCAGCATCCACCGTGAAGACAACTCCGATAGCAACAGACAAGCGATCAGTTGGCAAAGTGCACGCCGTCGGGCAGGAGTCCGGCTGATCCAGCGATCGCGCTGAGGAATCGGACCGTGGCAATAATCGCAAAAACTGGGGTAGGGGACGTCGGAATGACCGGGATGACTACCCCCAGGATGACGTAGCCGATGCAAACAGAAGGTTGAGAGCCAGGACAAGCATCACCACGGTCTTTAAGATTCCAATCTATCGCATACTTAGTGAAATCCGTGACGAGGAGTACGTCCGGTTTCCTGCTAAGTTAGGCGACGGGCAGAAGGGCTTCAACCCAAGGTACCGTTGCACGTTTCACCGGGAGCGAGGCCACCGGATAGAGGACTGTTTGCCTTTGAGGCAACACTTGGAAGAGCTAGTCGCAGCCGAACACCTGGATCTTTACATTGATGGGGGCGCGTGAAAGCCAATCAAGCTCTGGTTGACCCGCGGGGACCGGATGACCGATATGCGCCTCCACAAGGGGTGGTCAATGTCATCCACGGCATAGTGGAACCAACGCGTGTATGCGAGCTCCGAGGTATGATCAAGAAGGCAGAACACATGAGGAAAGTTTTGTTGTTCAACCTGCGATCAAGAGGGGGAAGACCGAAGAGAAAGAAGTGATCAGTTTCTCTTCAAGAGACCTAGAACGCATCCAGACGCCGCACAACGATGCCCTGGTGGTTACACCCCGCGTCAAAGAATTTGATGTCAAACGGATCTTAATCGATCAGGGAAGCTCAGTCGAGATCATGTACTACGACGCTTTCAAACAGCTCAAGCTCCGGGATACAAATTTGGCCCCAGCAACTTCGCCACTGGTTGGTTTCAACTCACAATCGGAGTGGCCTTTGGAAAATATTATCCTACCGGTCAAAGCGGGATTCGTGGTCAAACAAGTGGCGTTCTGGGTGTTGCAGGTGCCATCCACTTATAATTTGATCCTAGGAAGGGGATGGCTTCACGCTATGCAAGCCGTAGTGTCGACTTATCATCAGGTGATGAGATTCTCCTCGGTTATGGGGGCAATCGAGGAAATTTGGGATGATCAAGTCATGTCGAAATAATGCTTCGTGGCGGTCAACGGGAGCCGAGCTGCCAAAGGCTTTGTTCAAATGATTGAGGGACCGAAAGACCGGGGAGTCCTCGACGATGTGGGCACCAAGGCCGAGGACAAAGCTGTCGAGGAGTTGGTAGAAGTGCGCATTGATACCGAGCATCCGGACAAGTTCTTCTTGCTCGGCTCAAGCCTTACAGCCCAAGAAAGAACCGACATGGTTGAGTTCTTAATGGCCAACATCGAAGTCTTCACATGGACACCTTACGACATCCCCGGTATCGATCCGAGCTTTATATGCCATCATCTCAATGTCTTCCCCGGGGCAAAGCCGGTCATTCAACGCACAAGGAGATCGGCGCTACATCACGCCGAGGTAGTTGCGGAGGAAGTGAAGAACTTGCTTGAGGCGCGAGCAATTTAGGAAGTGCACTACCCGCGGTGGATTTCCAACACGGTCGTGGTGCCCAAGAAGAATGGGAAGTGGCGAGTTTGCATTGACTACAAGACCGTCAACCGAGCTTGTCCGAAAGACAGCTTCCCTCTGCCTAGAATAGACCAGCTTGTGGATTTAACGGCTGGACATAACAGGCTCAGTTTCTTGTACGCCTACCGCGGCTACCATCAGATTGCTATGCATGGGCCCGACCGAGAGGTCACCTCGTTTACTACACCAAGGGGGCTCTTCTGCTACCGAGTCATGCCTTTTGGTTTGAAGAACGCCGGGGCAACTTTTCAAAGGATGGTGACCAAGATGTTCGCTCCTCTGCTGGGCCGGACAATGGAGGCCTATATTGACGATATGGTGGTTAAGAGCCGGCATCAAGCAGACCATTTGTCCGATTTGGCCGAGATGTTCGCCATTCTCAAAAAGCACAAGCTACGCTTGAATGTGTCTAAGTGCGCCTTCGGCGTGGGATCCGGAAAATTTTTGGGTTTCCTAGTCACGAACCGAGGTATCGAAGCAGACCCTACACAAATCTAAGCAGTGCAAGAGTTGAAGCATCCTAGCTCGGCTAAGGATGTGCAGCATCTGGCCGGAATGGCCGCCGCGCTTAATCGATTTATAAGTCGGTCATCAGATCGCTGCCGCCCTTTCTTTCAAGCCTTGAAATCAAAGTTCTCATGGGATGAAGAGTGTGATCGAGCTTTGGCCGAGCTCAAGGAATATTTGTCTTCAGCGCCGCTGTTGGTCACACCGGAGCCCGGAGAAGAACTTTACCTTTATCTGGCCGTATCGCAGCATGTAGTCAGTGCAGTGCTTGTCCGGTCGAAAGGAATCAAACATCTACCCATCTTCTACGTCAGCAAAACCTTGCTACCGGCAGAGTCGAGGTACTTGCCGCTGGAAAAACTTGCGTTAGCATTGATGATGGCTTCAATGAAGTTGGCGCACTATTTCCATGCCCATACCATCATCGTCTTGACCGAGTTCCCTCTCAAAGCTTTGTTCGAATGGGCAGACTTCTCCGGTCAGATTCTTAAGTGGGTAGTCGAATTAGGACAATTTGATGTGAAGTTCCAGCCGCGCACAGTCATAAAAGCCCAGACTCTGGCCGACTTTGTTGCTGAATTCTCACCCGGAACTCATTCGGTATGCCCGGTCGATATTGCCGAGGCAGATGAAGAGGTGAATGCAAGCTCCACCAAAATACCACAGCTTGGCGGCATTGGCGACGCGGAACTTGCACGCCCCGCTGAAGCCCCTTCAATTAGTACGATACTACAGCCCGGTGATGCGATGACGGAGTTGGCTACCACTGACCGACCCGCTTTATCCGACACTACATCACCGATGAGGGAAGAAATGGAACCGCTCAGCACAGAGCCTGCGGCCGGCATAATACCGCAACCTGGCGATTCGCCCACGGACTTAGGCATTGTGAATCAACTTGCTGAGTCCGACGCCGAATCACCAAGGGGGGCTGAAGTGGAACCGCTCGTCACGGGACCGGAAGCCGAACAGCCGAGCAACCGTGATCCTGTCAACCTTCAAGCTTCTCAGGACCCCTCAGAGTGTTGGAAGCTCTTTGTCGGTGAAATGTGGAAACTTTTTGTTGATGGCGCCTCAAACCGTCACGGTGCCGGGCTGGGTATAGTTTTGATTTCACCAGACAGACTGACTATAGAACATTCTATCACCCTTGGCTTCCCAGCATCCAACAATGAGGCCGAGTACGAGGCTCTATTGGCCGGTCTCAAGAGCGCGCTTCAGATGCAAGCATCCGAACTCATGGTTTACAGTGATTCCCAGCTTGTGGTTAACCAAGTTTCTGGGGTTTATGAGGCAAAGGATGACAGAATGATGAAGTACCAAGCTCGGGTCAGAGACCACATCAAGCGATTTCAGGCGATCATGGTCCAACAGATTGGCCGAGAAGAAAACGGCCGAGCAGATGAGTTGGCTGGCCTTGCTTCTATGGTCGACAGCACCTCTTTCAACCCTCTTTTGATTGAATTCCTTCCGAGGCCCAGCAATGAGGAAACCTGTCACGCCCCAAAATTCGGACAATTAAATATTAAATTAGGACTAAACCCCAATTAATATTCCATCATCCAAATCCTAGGGGTGAAACAAAAAAAAAACTAAAACGCCAGCCAAACCATCCACCATAAATTCATAACTAACAAATACTTCAACATTAAGGTAGCAACAACTAGTCAAAACAACTAAAATAAAGTACGGTTACAAACCATGCCAAATTATTCTAATACTAAAGTCATAAAAAAAAATGATAATAATAATAAATACATAAACTACTAACAAGCCTAAGCTAAAAAAAAAACAAAAGAAATCCAAGAAATATGCCCAAAAACTTTAGTTACTTCTCGTCACCACCGTAGCCTCAACTAATCCTGCAAAGGAAGCTCAGCTGCGCTCAAACAGAACGCACCTGAATTGTCAAGAGACAAAACGGGTCAGTATACAAGTATACTGGTATGAGTACAAGAATTGACACCCACGTGTCCACCAGACACAAACAAAAAGTACATTATTTCTTATCACGGGACAAGACAAGTAGTTCCAACCGCACCGAGACGAATGGGTAGTTTCCCGAGATACGGTGGCATTTAGTTTCTTGTCCGTATACAACGAAATATAAATTGATTATAGAATAGACAATATAGAAATAAAAATATGGTGAGTCAGCCCTACATAAAAAGTTAGTAAGACCCACCATCCTGCAAAACAAATAAAGTTAGTATAATTTAATAATAAGTAACTTGTTGAAACAAATATAAAATTACACCGTTTCATACTTAAATAATTCGAATTGATCAAAACTCAAAGAACGAAAGTTGTACAGAATCAAATTTCCTAAAAGATAACGTGAACGAATTTAACAGAAACTGAACAGGTTAAGAGAAAAACTTGATCTAAAAATCTAGACGGAATTCAATCGAAAAATATGAAGCTGAAAACAAAAAAAAACTGCCATAAGATGATTTTTTCCGAAAAAGTTCAAAACATGAAAAGTGTGCAGAATAATGTTTTACTTCAGTTTACAAGAAACCAATAAAAATGAACTCGTTTCGTGGGTTAAAACAGCCTATAAAAATCTGCATTACCGGAGTGAATCAAACCGACAATAACCAAGGTCATCCGATTATAAATTCTAATCGATCTTTTTAATAAAAAGTTACAATACAAAAGTTGTCCAAAATCACGAATACATGCTTCTGCTCAAATTTCATAATTTATCAAGATCGTTTACTATTTTTTTATCATGTACATAACAGTACCATACACACTATACTAATAAATTCATAATTAAATTCTTTGTTCTTTAACTCCACCATTTCTGCTCTCCCCTTCCGGACTACACATATATCCCATGTGCCTCCCGTATACCTAACACCGCTCCGAAGCCAAACTTGCACGGGGATATCGTCCCGAGTTTGACTCACACTCCCCGGATGGTTAGCATATACATACGCGCGCAAATCAAAGCACTCGTCTACTCATGAGAACGAGGCAACAATATATATATACACAACATCTCACACATGAGAATAAACATAACAATACCGAGCCTATGGCATTCAAATAAATCTCATAATCCTCACCTTTTTTTATACACACTTTCTCACCATCACTCAAATAAAACAACAATCCATCGAGTCATGGTGAAGTATAATGAATTTATCTATGGGTTCCTAATTAATTTTAATTTCATATAACCATAAGTGTGATTACAACCATAAAATAAATCTATATAAAAATTCTAAATCTGACATACATAACTAATCAAAATAATTAAAATCAATTAATCAACTAAAAACCATAAACCTTACATACACAACTAAACAAAATAATTAAAATCAATCAATCATCTATAAATCCTAAACTTTACCTACACAACTAATCAAAGTAATTAAAATCAATCAATTATCTAAGAACCCTAAACTTTACATACACAACTAAACAAAATAATTAAAATCAATCAATCATCTATAAACCCTAAACTTTACATACACTACTAGTCAAAATAATTAAAATCAATCTACCATCTATAAACCCTAAATCTTATATCCACAACTAATCAAAATAATTAAAATTAATCTATCATCTTTATAAAAAAAAAAAAACAAAAATCAAACTAACATCAAACAAATAAAAATAAATAAATAAATGAAAACAACGAATTAAACATAAATCAAGGGAAGTGGGGTTTGTACTCACAATACTTTATTGAAGATCAAAGAATATCTAGAAACTACTAGAGTCACCAAAACAAAACTCTAATATTTCATTTTCTTCCCTCTCCTCTTTTTTCCTTGTTGCCGCCCCTTTCTTTGTCTTCTTTGATCTCTCTCTCTCTCACAACTTGGTCTCTCTCTTTTCCTTTTGATCTCCTAAACCTAGTTGAATACTTCTATGTTATTATATATATAATAACCTAAGAGCTAGTATAACATAATAATCTTATAC
Organism: Camellia sinensis; assembly: GCF_004153795.1. Taxonomy (NCBI): domain Eukaryota; kingdom Viridiplantae; phylum Streptophyta; class Magnoliopsida; order Ericales; family Theaceae; genus Camellia; species Camellia sinensis. Next base: position 344,088 of record NW_021025623.1, on the reverse strand, counting down.
TATAAACCTAAATCTCAATATATAATAGCTTAATAAACTATAATATGCAGTAAATTTATTAATTACAACATTAAATGCCTTAAATATCACAATAAACCTTATGTAACCACCCAATTAATAATTACATCATTAAATCCATTAAATATCACATTAAATCTCATGTAACCACCCAATTAATAATTACCACATTAAATCCATTAAATATCACATTAACTCTCATGTGACCACACAATTAATAAAGTCAAAAATAAAATAAGATAATAATAACCATAATAATAATAAATAATGACTAACGAAAATTAGGGTCGCTACAAAACCGGGCAGACAGAAGTACTCTGCACCGAACTAGGTCCTTCTTGGATGGATCCCATAATCCTGTTTCTCAGAGAACGGACCCTTCCAGCTGTAGACATCCCATTTTTGACCGACCTTGAGACTCAGACGTCACCAGTTGAGCACTTGGTGATATTGCATGTTGTGCTTGTTCAGAAGTCTCAGAATCGCGGCTGCGAGCTTCAGAAGTCTCAGGCGGGGGTGCTCACGAAGTGACCTCCCCTAATCGTACCCAAGTTCCCGAGCCGATGCAACCTTTGGTGATGACGGACACGTGGCCTTTTGGCACCGAGTCAGGGTTTCCTAAATTTCCCAAAATAAAATATTTAGGTGGCGACTCTGTATCTGGCAAAGCAGTCCATGTTTGGCACTTCTTTCAAAATCTGTTTTCTCAAAACGATTTGCCGGATTTGGACTCTTTGGTTCAGACTTAGAATCGTGACGAATTTGAGAGTCCTGAGCTGTAGGGACCCCAAAATGAACGGAACGGGAGCTCGTTCCTCCCGGGGCGTTCGGGGACGTCTACACCAGCCGACAAGAAGGAAGCACATAAAGTGCGGGTGAAGTCTGAGCGGTTTTGGCTCTCTCCATCAGGCGCTTTATACAAGAAGTCTTTCACTGGTCCCTACCTGAAGTGTGTGCACCCGAGCAGTGTAGAAGCCTTCTTGTATGAAATTCATGAAGGCATTTGTGGCAATCAACATAACAGGCTCAGTTTCTTGGAGCTATTTCGCAGGGTTATTGGTGGCCGTGCATGCAAGCCGACGCCTAGAAATATGTTCGCAAGTGTGAGAAATGCCAGAAGTTTGCCCACCAGATCCACCAGCCGGCCAGGGAATTTCTTCCCCTCACCAGGCCTTGGCCCTTCGCGATGTGGGGGGTAGATATAGTGGGGCCGCTACCAACCGCACCAGGCAACCGGAAGTTCTTCATCGCGGCCACGGACTACTTCACCAAATGGGTTGAAGCGGAGCCCTTGGCAACAATCAAGGAGAAAGACATGAAGCGGTTTGTCTGGCAGAATGTGGTCACGCGGTTTGGCATCCCAAAAATTCTGATCTCTGATAACGGCACTCAGTTTGACGGCCGCCTGTTTAGGGGGTTCTGTGAAGATCTAAAGATCGAATTCTACAACTCTATTCCGGCTTACCCACACTCCAATGGCCAAGCCGAGGCGTCAAACAAGATAATACTTGATGGGTTGAAGAAACAGCTGGAAAAAGCCAAGGAAAAGTGGGCTGAGGAGCTCCCCAGCGTCCTTTGGACATACCGGACAACCCCGTGGCGATCTACCGGGGAAACTCCATTTGCTTTGGCTTATGGCATGGAGGCAGTCATACCTTTGGAAATCGGCATGCCCATCCTCAGACGTGAAGGTTTTGAACCCGAGCTGAACGCCGAAGCCATTGCTCTTGAACTTAGTAGAAGAGCGACGGGGAAAAGGCTCTCATCCATGTGGCCGCCTACCAACAAGAGCTCTCAAGGAAATACAACAAAACGGTGCACCCTAGATCGTTTAAAACTGGGTCTTGAGGAAGGTCATGGACAATACCCTGGTGCCAGGTGAAGGCAAACTAGGGGCAAATTGGGAAGGACCCTACAAGATAACCAGTTTGGCGGGCAAGGAGACATATCACCTGGAGGACTTGGATGGTAGAAGAATACCCCGGCCATGGAATGCAGCCAACCTCAAGCTGTATTATTTCTAGCTTTAGCTCTTCCAAGGTCAACCACTTCCCTTGATCTCTCATGAAACGGAGGGGGTTAGAGTCTCATTTTGTTGCATTTAATGAAATTGCACACTTTTGGTTTGTGAGCCATCATGCAGTGAAGTTGAAAGAGTTGATGGTTTGTCAACTTAGTTCTTTTTCAACCGAGATGTTTATTCCGGTTGAAAGAGTTGATGGTTTGGTCAACTTAGTTCTTCTCAACCGAGATGATTTACTCCGGTTGAAAGAGTTGATGGTTTGCTCAACTTAGTTCTTCTCAACCGAGATGATTTATTTCGGTTGAAAGAGTTGATGGTTTGCGCGACTTAGTTCTTCTCAACTGAGATGTTTACTCCGGTTGAAAGAGTCGATGGTTTGGTCAACTCAGTTATTCTCAACCGAGATGTTTACTCCAGTTGAAAGAGTTGATGGTTTGCTCAACTCAGTTATTTTCAACCGAGATGTTTATTCCGATTGAAAGAGTTGATGGTTTGTTTAGCTCAGTTTTTCTCAACCAAGATGTTTGCTCTGGTTGAAAGAATTGATGGTTTGCTCAACTTAGCTCTTCTCAGCCGAGATGTTTACTCCGGTTAGATCAGTTAATTAAAGTGGTTTGCCCCGCCGAGATATCTTGTTCGGTTGAAGTTATGAGGCTTAGAAACCGCACAAACGCTTGATGAAATTAAAGCTTTTTCATTGATGTAAAAGTAGTACAAAATGAGGGGCAGAAAGCCCGGTTACATATGCAAAGCAAAAAATGAAAGAAAAAGAGAACTACACTAGGGGGGAAAGATTGGAGAACTCGTCATCAGCTGCTTCCAGGTCGACCGTAGTTCGCTCTTGGACACCGGCCTCAGTTTCTCCGCCCTGCTCCTGGCCACTTCCCTCCTCGGCATTGACCTCGGTTTCTTTGGCAAGCTCTTCCTTGGGCTCAGCTTGCAACGCGCTGAAGACGTCATTGGCATAAGGCACGAGGTAGACCGATAGGAAGGCAACCGGGGAAGTGGCAAACATATCGATGTCAGGGCCTTGACCGAGACGTTCGCAGGCTGACTTCCAGCCTACTTTGAAATAAATATCTTGAGTAGCGAAGACCTGCTTCTTATAGCTGTCCTCGGCTTCCTTGAAGCCGGCGTTGTTGGCATCCTCGCACTCCTTCTCCCTTGCCTTCTTGAGCGCATCCAGCTCGGCCTGGAGCTCATCCCTCTTCTTCTCGGCTTCATCAAGCTGGCCGAGCAACCTATTGTTGTCTGCATTGGCAATTTGCAAAGAGGATTTTGCTCGGCCCAGCTCGGTTTGAAGGCTCTGCACTTGGCCGGCAGTGTCATTCGCCTTCTGCCGCAGTCGATGGATTCGCTCCATGACCAAGTGTTGTTTCTGGATGGCCTGCAAGAAGAAAGTTCAATCAGAGAAGAAACCGCGCAAACACTTGTAAAATTTCAGTAGAAGATTGAGATACGTACCCTGGTCATGGACTTCACGGCTGATTTCACCAACCGGGTATCAGGGACGTGGTCGTTGCCCACCACGTCGCTCGGCAGCAGGAGGGCTTTTGAAAGGTCGAAGGCGAGCAAGTGCCCCTTGTCGCCCTTGACGGAGGCACTAGCCGGGATGTCTTTACCCCGGTGCTTCAGCTGCGGGCGCCACGGAGGTGTTGGGTTGACAGTATCGGTGCTCAGCTTGCAACGCGCTGAAGACGTCATTGGCATAAGGCATGAGGTAGACCGATAGGAAGGCAACCGGGGAAGTGGCAAACATATCGATGTCAGGGCCTTGACCGAGATGTTCGCAGGCTGACTTCCAGCCTGCTTTGAAATAAATATCTTGAGCAGCGAAGACCTGCTTCTTATAGCTGTCCTCGGCTTCCTTGAAGCCGGCGTTGTTGGCATCATCGCACTCCTTCTCCCTTGACTTCTTGAGCGCATCCAGCTCGGCCTGGAGCTCATCCCTCTTCTTCTCGGCTTCATCAAGCTGGCCGAGCAACTTATTGTTATCTGCATTGGCAATTTGCAGAGAGGATTTTGCTCGGCCCAGCTCGATTTGAAGGCTCTACACTTGGCTGGCAGTGTCATTCGCCTTCTGCCGCAGTCGATGGATTCGCTCCATGACCAAGTGTTGTTTCTGGATGGCCTACAAGAAGAAAGTTCAATCAGAGAAGAAACCACGCAAACATTTGTAAAATTTCAGTAGAAGATTGAGATACGTACCCTGGTCATGGACTTCACGGCTGATTTCACCAACCGGGTATCAGGGACGTGGTCGTTGCCCACCACGTCGCTCGGCAGCAGGAGGGCTTTTGAAAGGTCGAAGGCGAGCAAGTGCCCCTTGTCGCCCTTGACGGAGGCACTAGCCGGGATGTCTTTACCCCGGTGCTTCAATTGCGGGCGCCATGGAGGTGTTGGGTTGACAGTATCGGTGGGTTGCTCGGTGGTTAGCTCGGCAGTCAGATCTGCCCGAGGTCTTTTGCTAGCCCGACGGGTCTCTTGTCCGACCTGTCCGGCGGCTGGAGACGCCAAAGCGACCACGGGGCCGCTGGATTGCCCGGCGGCTTGAGAATGGGTAGTGATACTCGGTATCTCGGCTGAGGTTGCTGTGAGAAGGTTCTTGATGCGGCTTCGTTTTGCCATCTCTTGTTCTTCGGTCAGCCGGATTAGTGGCACGTCCGGTAGAGTTGGGTCCGGAAGAGGCGTTGGAGCACGGAGAAAGTCTGTAACTTTGCTCCGGCGTGGAGCTGAGTATCTGTAGGTTGGAGTGTAGCCGAGCAACTCGTTACAATCCCGGTGGCTGTAACGGAGCACGGTTCGGATGGCTTCAACGTTGGGATATTGGTAGTTGGATTGCAAGGCCTGAATTGCTGCAAAAGAAGTAGGAAAAATTGTTAAGTACAGAATATTGAAGGCAGGGTATTAACCGAGCAAATTAGCGTGGCTTACATGTGGAACCGAAGTTCTTGCTGATGAACCAGCCCGGTACGTTGGCTGTTTCATAATTGCCAGACACCCAGAAGAAGTCGTCATCATCCGGTTGTTTAGCTCGTGCACTCCGTTGATTATTCGATAAGTATTGGTCGAGACTTGGGTGGGTGCTAGCCCGGTGCGGCGCAGGAATTCGGTCATCAAAGGGTTGACCGGGAAGCGAAGGCCTCCTTCAACTACTGACAGCACGGTGAAGGGGCATTGGTCAAGCCTGCCCCAGGGGGTTGTTTCCATCTCGGCGAGCTCTAAATGCACATCTGCCAGGATACCGTACTCTTCCCTAAAGGCCGCCAAGGCAGCAGGTGTGTCCACAAGGAAGCGGAATTTTTCCATGTGTGGCCGACTAATTTAGCTCGGCTGGGGCGGTTTGGCACGGGCTGGGAATTAATGGCTGCTCGGTCCTTGAGAGCCTTGGAATTGGTCTTTGGTCCCCTTGGACTCTGTAGGAAAACGGAGGGTAATTGTAAGTGGAAGCGTGGTCGCGCAAAACAAGCTGGACTTGAGCTCGGTCATGGATTGTGTCAAACCACCTCGGTCGTAAAAGCTAGCTAAGGAGCTCGGTCGCTCAAGCGAACTAGAGAATGGCCCGGTCGAGCGGCCAAGTCCTTCTGCTACCCCGGTTTCTACGAAGGTTGAGGCAAACAAGCTATTTGTTCGGTCGGGGTGATTTTTCGGATCAAAAGAAGACCTGGAGCCCGGTCCGCCCCAGATCTTCAATGTTCATCAGAGAAAGTGAAGAACACCATGAACAGTTAAGGGTTTGGGACGATTTTGGGTACCTATGTCCTAAAAACTACGTGTTTAGTGCCCTAATGTGTGAAATTCTAAGTGAAATAACAGCAAAAGAGGAGTTGGGGGACATATCTTTGAAGGGTAGTGGCTGCTTCTTTGAACACAAGCTGAGGAATGGCAAAGGAGGAATGGCACAAGCTTTGGGTCGTCGAAGAGAGATGAGAAGCAAGAGGAATGAAATGAAGGAAGCTAGGCATGCAGATAAGGAAGAAAAAACCGCCAAAAATTTGAATGTCAACAGACGGTTGGGTTGGCCGCTCGAGGACCAATGGGAGATTGACACGTGTCTCCATTAATGGCAGCGTCAGAGTTGAACAGACAGGAAGGTCAGATGAGGCGACGACCAAGCAAGTCAAGAGATAGTATTTTGAAGACAGGCATGTCAGCTAGCCCGGTCATCGACTGGTGCACCGAGGACTGAGGAGAGGTAACCCCGGTCAGAATGGGTAATCTCAGTCACGCTTGCGCGGACGGATTTAAGGGGCAATTGAGAGGGAGATTTATGATCTGGAATTGGGCCGGACGGATTTGGGCCGAACAAGGGTTGGGCCGAGGTAGTACGGCCCTGTAGACGCGCCCGTGGGCCTCGTTACAGTTCGGACTCAATTTGTGTCACGGTCCTTAATCTGAACCAAAGAGTCCAAATCCGGCAAATCGTTTTGAGAAACAGATTTTTGAAAAGAAGTGCCAAAACATGGACTGCTTTGCCAGATACAGAGTCGCCACCTAAATATTTTTTAAGGGAAAATTTAGAAAACCCTGACTCGGTGCCAAAGGCCACGTGTCCATCATCACCAAAGTTGCCTCGGCTCGGGAACTTGGGTACGATTGG
>NW_021025623.1:317335-334374 GCF_004153795.1 Camellia sinensis | reverse complement strand
CTGACTCGATACAACAAGACAGACCTGACCAACTTAGTACAAAAAGACTGGAAGTGAGCTTTCCGACGGTGGTGGCCCCATAGCTAAAATCCAAGTATGCAGATTAATAAGCCCGATTCAGCGAGGACTGCTCGACTCCCTTCTATCCGGATTCATGCCTGTCTTCTCCTCCAACTTGGTTTCTTCTCTCTTCCCCTCCTTTCTTCAACTTCAAACCCCTAAGCAAGGTGTTTTGAAAGATTTTTCAAAGATTTCATCTCTCTTTCATTTATTTCCACTTTGTCCCTGCTCGGTTTACCGAAAAGCGCAACGTTTGACAAAATGCGAGCCTCGGAACATCGCAGAAACTTTATTTCAAAAAAGTTTTGAAAGAGAGGGTTTTAAGGTCTAAAAACCATCCAAAATAGCTTTGGTCCAAAACGGGGTGTGAATTTGAGACTTGTCTCTCTCCTTGCCGAAGAAACTGGATCTTTGCCCTGCACACCTTTTATCACCAAGTAAACCATTAGTAATGCCCAAGTCTTATGGGCTGTCAAAAATGGGGTGTCTACAGGCCCTGTCTTGAAAGATCCTGCTCGGTTAATGCAAGGCGTGGTTTGACCGAGCTACATAGCTTATTGGTATCGAAGCCTGTCAAATGGGTTGTCCAGTACCAGGAAAGATAAGGTTGGACCGAGCTACATGTGTTTGCTCAGCAGTAAGGCCCACGGCAAACCAGCGTAGCTGTCCCGAGCTCGGTCGAAGCGGAGCGCGACGAGCGGAGCGCGACGAGCGGGGCGCTCTGGCCAGCTACACAACACGGTCATCTACAGCCGCGATGATGCAGCCCGACTGCCGAGCTCCTAGTAGAGTGGGCTGGCAGTCGGGTTAGGTGATGTTCAGCAAGATTTGTGCTGACAGTTGGGATAGTAGCACCACGTGTCAAGAGACGAATGGGAGTGGATTTGGCGCGCAGAAGGTATATAAGTAAGTCTGCGCCCCCCATGCTGAGATAGATGAACATTTGGTGAGACATATACTAAACACTCAACCCTTTCTCTCTCTCTATCCCTGTGTGTGTCTAACTTGATCGTCGGAGGGGTATTCCGGCCACACACCGCTGGGTAGCTCACCGCCGTTGTGTTCGCAGGTCGATCGGACAGGTAGGAGCTTGGAAGAAAGGAGTACGGGTTTGCCGGAATATTTGCCCCCCGTACAGAATTGATTTCATTAAAAAAGGTGAAATCATACATTTAAAATGAGTATAATATTAAATAGATTTAACAAAATTTAAAAATTCAATGTCTAGTAATAAACAAAAATTATTTACTTTTTCATACAAATATTTTGGAGATAAATCTATACTATATATTAAGGAAAATGGAGTTTCTAATGAGAAGAGCTTTGTAAAACTCAAAATCCTCATACTATTTTTTCAGAATTCTTATTTTTTAAATTAAAAAATCTTCCATTGGCTAACTTTTATTGAATTATTTTAAAAAAAGCTTATTATATCTTAATTTACACAATTCAAAAGGAAAGTTAATTAATTCATGTAGAAATTTAAATTTAGAAATTTGAAAAGGAAAGTTAACTAATAAATTTTTAAATTTAAAAAAATAATAATCTTATTATACCTTAATTTACACAATTCGAAAGGAAAGTTAATTAATTCATTTATAAATTTGAAAAGAAAGCTAACTATGTAACGCCCTACTCTCGGGTCGTTAAATACACTAAAATAGTCTTAAAAAAAATACAAGTTTTTCTCCCAAAAATAATAACTATAAAATTGTCTCAAAATTGTACAACATCCTTCAAAATATTCTATAGTACAATTACCTCCAAAATAAACAATATCACGACTATTTCTAAATTTAATAATTACAGTGATGAGTCACAAATCTCTATATTAATAAATCTTTCTAGTCTCAATTTCAATCTCCGCTAAAATCTGCTCCACACCTGAAAAATTAATTAATTGCAGAAGTATACAATACGATAGGAATACAAGGCTCGGATACAGAATAAATTAACAGGAATCCAACAATTTATGACATTAAATCAACGATACGATAATCATGCAATTTACCAAATTGCATAACAAATCAACCAAATATATGATAATATTCTAAGACCAAATACTCGGTCCTACTCAGTACATGAACAATGAACATATTCATTTATTCACCACCTCATCCAAGTTCCACGCTTATCCGGGCATATTGGTCTAAATAAATTAACAAGATTCACTCGATTCATGTACAGAGTGTTTCCGTGTCATTCAGTCAGGCAAATCACCATTTTAACGCATAAAATATTTGTGGAGAATTTTACCAAATGATAAGAATATCAACGATTCGACAACAAATGATTTTATAAAATCTATTAATAATCACAATAATCAAGTGGATTACAAATTGAGGATAATTAAAAATAGAAAACTCTTTGCAAAGAGATTTAAATAGAGTATATTGTATACAACCCGAATTTATCTCAAAATAATTAACTCCGTCACCATAAATCTAAAATTGCTTCATGAATCTCCAAAAATAATTGTGATCTCTTGTAAAATTACTAACTCCCATTTTAAATATTTTCATATCTAAACTTAAAATTTACATTACAAATGGAGAGAGAACCGACAGTGGGAGAAAAGAAAAAATGAGAGACAGAGAGATGAAATTTAGGGAGGGATGAAAAGGAGGGGAAGAAGGGGCTCAACTTATAAGAAAAGGAAATTGATGGTTTAGTGTGGTAAGTGGAAAAGTTGTGGGTTGTTTTGTTGCCCACGGTTTTTTGGTTTTGTTGTTGTATTTTTTTTTCTCCACGTGATGGGGAATAGTAAGAAAAATTAATTTATTATTAAATAACAATATGATAGATATAAAAGAGATGAGATAAATACAAATGAATATTTTAAAAATTAAATTTTTATTTAAAAATCTTACCACTAAATTATTATAATAAATTACCAATACCACTCACTAAATATTAATACCTCAAAGTATGGGATGTTACAAACTAATCAATTTTTAAATTTAAAAAAAAATCTTATTATGTCTTGATTTATGCATTTCAAAAGGAAAGTTAATTAATATATTTATAAAATTGAAAAAGAAAGTTAACTAATCAAGTTTTAAAATTAAAAAAAAATCTTCTAACTTTTATTGAATCATTTAAATTTTTATTTTTATTTTTATTATTACACATTTCAAAAGGAAAGTTAATTAATCCATTTATAAATTTAAATTTAAAAATTTGAAGAGGAAAGTTAACTAATTAGTTTTAAAATTAAATTTTTTTTCTCTAACTTTTATTGAATCATTTAAAAAAAATTATTATACCTTGATTTACACATTTCAAAAAGAAAGTTAATTAATTGATTTTTAAATTTAAATTTTGAAATTTAAAAAGCAACGTTAACTAAGCAGTTTTAAAATTAAAAAAAAAGAAAAAGAAAAATGTTTTGAAACTCTAATTCTTAAGCTCTAAATCCAGCTCATTAGAGCTGACAATGGGCCGCACCCACTATGATGTGACATTTTAGTCTTGATATGTTTTTTTTTTCTTTTCTTTTCTTTTCTCCTTACCATATCATTAGTGCTTCATTAAAACACCAAAATTAATACTCTGAATCATTACTAAAAAAAAAACTTATAACTTTTATTGAATTATTTATTTATTTTTTTATTATGTCTTGATTTACACATTTTAAAAAGAAAATTAATTAATCCATTTAAAATTTTAAATTTAAAAATTTGAAAAGGATCAGTTTTAAAATTTAAATTTTTGTACTACTAAAATATAAGAATCAATTCACATCTTCCATAATTTATTTCTCTAGATGTTTAATTTTTTATAATGTGATTGATGATCTATTTTAAGAACTTGCTTCTGCTGCAAAATATTATATAGATTTTTTTTTTTTAGACAGTGTATATCAATACAATAATGAATCAAAAACGTCTTTCAAACATTGATGATGTGTTTAGTTGTTGTATTGAAAAATGTGTTGAAATGATGTTTAAAGTTAAAATGACAACTTTGTCCCCAATCTCACATTTTTCAAAATTAATTTAAAGGGGCAAAATCGTCATTTTAGCCTCAAAGACTAGGCTGCCACAATTTTCAGCCTACACACTGTCATGACAGTGAAGGGCTGCCACTGCTCCAGCTGTTCTTTTTTTTTTTTTAAATATAAATCATTGGATGAGAATTTTTGAGGCTTTTTGGCTTAAAATGTGTTTGAGATTATTTTAGCCTCAAAAGTGGGTTCCCAAACACCCCTGTTGTTATATTTCATTTGTATTTTCCTTATCTTTTTCCTTCCTCATTCTAAATTACTGTCCAAATCCATGAATCAAACATAACAAAAGTTGGGCACATATTTTTCATATTGAAAATTTTGAATTAATGTTACTTTTTAAGATTGTGTATTACAAACTCTTACCACACATATCTCTCCATATAATAATAATTGAAATTTGTTTTAGTTGTTATCTCAAAAATTAGTTACGGAGGCAAAGAAATTGTGTAGGTTTTAAAGTTTTAAAATAAAAATTTTATGTTAGAATTTGTTCAAATATGATTCTCTTAATATTTATAATTTTTTTTATTGATTGATAAAAAAAACTGTAAACATTAAGATAAATTTTTTTAATAATATTAAGTTATTAAAATATGATGTATTATAGCTTAAACCAATAATTATTGAAAAAAAAAGAATTGAATTAGATTTTTTAGGCTAATTTTTAATATTTAATCTAATATTAGAATTCTCAAACCGACTCATACCGATCATGAACCGATAAAGACAATTTTTAATAATTAAATGAAGGTCACATGAGCATAAATATTGGATCGAGTAGCTTTTAGGTCATTTCTAATGTTTAGTCCAACACTACAAGTTAATCCTAATCTATTTTTACGTCAGAGTTATGACATACGATAATTTATAATTTTGAGTAGATAAATTTTTAGATTTTACAAAATTAAAAAAAAAATAGTATATTGACAAATGTAATTTACTATTATCACATGGTAAATTAAAATTACGAAATTTATAAAACAAAATGTATTAATATTTTATCGTAAATATAATTTTTACAATTTATTCTTTAATTTTTACCAATTAAATTATAACATGTAATTTTTTATTGAGAATTTAAAACACAAAATTAATAATATCATAACAAAAATCTTTTCTTACGTGTAATTCTTATAAAAATGAATAAAATTTAATTAATTATAAATCATTTTTACTACATAGTAATTTAAATAAATTTTATATTATTATTTTAATTTTAAAATTAATTTTTAATTATTTATTTATATTTGTGCATAGTACAGATAACATGCTAAATTTTAAAAAAGAAAATGATTTATAATTAGAGTTTGGAGGAGTAGGAAGGCATGCTCTATTTTTATCCTCTAATTGAGAGTGTTGGGTAAGGGACGCTCCAAGAATTTCAAATTTCAAATTTCAATCGCTTTCATCTATGAATTTTGAATTTTAAATTTCAATTGCTTTCATCTACTATTTAGTTATTTGGGTCAAAACAGTTAATAAAGGTAAATAAATTAAAATAATTAATAAGATAGAATATTACATTCAATATATACTTATTTCATTTTTTCTTTCATAATTATCAAATTAACTACTTAAAAAAATTAACTATTTTTTTTTTAAATACAACTGTTTTAGTCAAATTAAAAAAAAACAAATAAAAAAAAAAAAACCAACTCAAATAGCGAACTTCCCAAGCTGTGACTCTCTCTCTGTCACTATTCGTTACACGCAGTACATTCCATCATGTCTTTCTCGGCGACCCTGAAACGATCCCAACCCTCGATCCATCCCCTCCCACTGATCCAACGCCTCCAATATCGCCCCTTCTCTACCCCACCGTCACCGTCACCGTCACCGTCACCGTCACCACCACCACCACCACCACCACCACCCTCTTCTTTAATTGGTAATTTGCAGACAAATTCAAGCAGTTTGAGATCTTTCCTGAGATGGGTTTCAGCAATTGCGGTGGGTTCGAGCTCTGGGTTGGTTGGGTACTACTGCTTTTCTTCAGAGAATTCGTTTTTTTCTTTCGCTGATTGGTCAACGGCTGCTACTGCTACTGCGGAAGTTTCAGTGGATGATGATCAGCCTTCCAACCCTAAATTTCTCTTTGGAGGTATATATATATATATATGTATGTATCCCATTCATCACCTTATTTGCTGTGATTGTTTTGCTACTACTTTGTCTTTTAAAGTAGGGGAAATTACAGATAAGTGCAGTCTCTTCACAAAATATTTGATGGAAATGTTCATAATTTTAAGGTCAAATACACCTCTAAGATCTGTTTAAAATACATAATGTTACATGGGAGCTTCTGGAAATTACATCCTGGCCCTTCAAGTTCTAATCGCATAACAATGGACTCTTTTTATTAATAAATCATTAAGGAATTAACAGTTTTAATAATTTTGGAAATATGTTTCAATTAACAATTCATGTAATTTTATTTTTGAATTGGAGAGTACTAGGATTTTAGTTGTTGTTAATTCTGTTAAATACAAAATTCTGGGGTATTTGTAATTTCTAAAATCACAGGGAATCCGTATTTTAAGTAAACTTCACTAATTTTAATTATTACCATTGATTTGATTTATTTTTTTTTTTGAAAACTTCCACTGAATTGCAATTTCCCCGTGAAACTATTGATTTTTTTGGGTATACATAATCTATATTTTGATATCGTTAGAGCAACTATAGTCTGTAGTGGTTGCTATTGCTAAATTATAGAAATTTCATCCAAAAATCAATCTCCAATGGTATGCCAAATGGGTTGTCAAAACATGGCATTGCCAAACTTCAAGGTTTTTCAAAATGCTAAATTTTATCTAGAGCTCTTAGCTGTTTCTCTTTTTGTATTCATAATGGTATGCATTGTACTCGGTGTCTTATTTGGATGGGGACAATAATTAATATATATATACATATTTCTGGTATTTATATATGTATATGTGCACTGTCTATTACTTGATTTGAGAATGGGAGTGGCATTGGCATGCATACGACTTGGGTGTGACATTGTTAGTACAGAGGAGTTAAAAGGAGTGGAAATAAACCGACTTCTTCATTAATGACGAGCTTGGCTCTTCGGCAACTCATTCAAACTAGTTTAATTATGTTAGTGAACAAGCTCAAGCTTAACTTTCAATATCGACAGTGAAATGAGCTGAGCTCTAGCATAGACCTTGACTCAGCCAAGCGCGGTTGATTATATTTTTTTATTAAAGCATCAGTTTGAGTTTTATGCATTTGCTTGACTTTCAGGCAAATAGGTACATAAACACATATATATGTATATATAAATGAGGCAAAAGGATATATCAGTTATTGAAACCAATGGCCATTAACATGCCTTTATAAAACAGTGACATGCCTCAAGCGTTTATTCCACTGAAGTGAAACAACGACCCAATGAGGTCTACTCAACCACAACATCTTTTATAATGGTCTGGATGTCTCATGCATCTTCGTCTTTCTGATATAGGACACAACAATTGTATTTCACATATTACTTAATAAAGTGACATCGTTTGGTTTTGGTAAGCCTTTGTCCATTTCTACTTGTTCAAGATCATGCCACTATGGCAGATTTGAGCTATTTAGCTGCTAGTTTTAGCTATTAGATTTGAGCCAATCCATGTCGAACTCAAGCTTAGTTTATATTCAACAAGTCAAGCTCAAGCTTGGTTGGGCTAGCTTGACACGAGCTTGAACACTTAAAATTGACCAAGTCGAGCTCGAACACAGCAAAACTCGACTCAACTCAGCTCATTTGCAGCCCTAGCATTAAGGGATGAGAATGTTTAAATTGCATTTTTTGAATATTCTTGAAGGTTTTTGCTTCTTTTGGTTTAATGAGAGATGCTAGTTCATTGAGGGATATTAAGTGACGAAAAGGAAGCGTGCCAGTGCCAACCCTAAGTTTAAATTGAATCCCAGGAAATCTTATATATGTGTAAGAATATACAATTCCCTCAAGAAATTTAGAAAAGAGAGTTAGGAGCCTAAAATATAGGACTCCTTAGCCAATGACTTGGAGTTACTCCCATGTTTTGCATTTACTACCCTTCCATGGTTTTAAAAGCAGACTGCTATGTGGCGAATTGGTTGGTTCTCAATATATATTGGACCAAACTAGCCGATAAAAAGAAGCCACCAAAAACATGCCATTCCTAGACCCCTTCCAAATCAATGTATCGTCCTCCCTTGCTTGAATTGACCCACCCCAAAGCATACAAAAGAATATTTTAAAAGATTTCACATCCCAATCCCTCAACAGCCTTCAGCAAATGGGTGCCCAAATTCCCCCCCGTTGGGAAAGTTGTCCCACAATCTGCAACCGAAGCTTCTTTATTAGCCTCTATCCTAATCAATTAGAAAAAGTCATGTTCACGGGCAGCTGACCACACCAAATGTCTTGCCAAAGCTTCAATTTGCATCCACTTCCAACTTTAAAGCTTGTAAACTTCAAGAAGTCCTCTCTCACCTTGATAATACTTTTCCATACCCACTCCACGAGGACCCTTAATGGCATTGGTATTAGAACACCAATCCCCCCAATCGTAATAGTATTTTTCGTCTGTCACCCTCCTCTAAAAGTGCTATTAATCACTTACCTAATAGTATTTTGTTAAACACTTCGAACTTAAGAATACCCAAACCACCCACATCGTGTACTAGGTTTTTGCCACTTTATAATGAAATTTACTTATAAACCAAACCAAACCAAACCAAACTAAGGCCTTGTTTGGGAAGTTGAAATTTTAGCCAAAAAGCCACTACAAAAGGTCAATCCATTCTCTCTACTTTTTTGCATGTTTTTCATAAAAAGCCAAAAAACTACTAAAAAAGTCAATTCCCAAACCAACCCTAAGCCTTATGTCTAATTCAAGTGGGGTCGACTACAATGAAATTTACTTGAAGTATTATATTTGTCTGTCCAGATTGAGTCATTGCATTTCCTTTTATATAAAAACAATTCATTATTTTCTTAGCTGATTTTTTTAATCGATTTTGAACTATTAAAAAATAAACTGTTTGAATTATGCTAATACCAGGGTGTAAATGTTTCTTATTATCATTGCAGATGCATATAGGAGAAAGATTTTCTTTAACTATGAGAAACGCATAAGGATGAGAAGCCCTCCTGAAAAGGTACGGATAAGGAGATCGCATATGACACAGTAACACTTCAATTCATGGAATTAAATAGTTTCAATTTACTTATTTTTAAAGAAATGTTAACTGTTATAGTAATACAATCAAACAAAGAGTTTATTTGCATTTCTTGTTTAATCTTGTTATTAGAATGAATTGAAGAGAGAACAAAACATCTTCGTCATTACACTACTAATTATTTATAATATTCATCTTTGTTTAGGGTAAACATATGTAGAGTAATAGGATTTTGTTGGTTGTGTACCTTCTGCTTTTAGTTGGTTTAGAATTTAAAAATTATTCAATAGTGCACGTTTCCTATAGCTAATAATACTCTTGTTCTATTTACCACTGAAATATGGTTGCATTATTACTAACTACTTGCATAAAAATTATTGTTGGAGTTTATTGACTAAAAGTATTGTTGGAGTTTATTGACTAAAAGTATTGTCACTTGTGCTGGAACTTTGGTGCCTCTATAAACATCTTAAAAGTAGGAAAATCAATCTTTGAGGGTCATTTTTAAAGCTATAATTGAATTATGTTACCTTGTCTGCCCCTTTGTGTCATCTATTTTGCACCTCAAGCTTCTATAATAATTGCTTTAAATAGGGGAAGATTGGCATACGTGATATCAAGCCTACTACATTGGGTAAGGTCTCCCTTAGTTCCTAGTCACATTGGGCATGTACTTCACAAGTCACAATAGTACATTGCTTACGAGTTATGACCAAAGGAACTAATAAAAAGTCTTAGTTTTCATTTGTTTTCCACTTTCAGTGATTATCTTGTGGTTTTTTTTTTGTATTATTTTTTTTTTTCATATCCCTTGGACAAATGAACTTTATCTTGTGGTCTACGTGCAATAAGAAATAGAACCTTTCTCTTGAGTGTTGGGAGGGAGTCTCCCACATAAAGAGGTGAGCAAACCTTGATTGGTGGCTTACTATGAAGCACAGGTACAGTATGAGTACTCGTATTAGTACGATATGGGTATTTCGATACGGTAAAATTCAAAAAAAATAGGGTACAGGTACGGCTTGGTACGATTGTAAAAAAATATTTATTTTTAATTTAGAGTAATGTAAAAATTAATTAAATGGTTTTATTTGTTAAGGTTCAACCTACAATTAACATTTAATGTCAAAAGAAAAGGTATAAATCAAAATTAAATGTCAATATTAAATAACTCACAAACCATAGTTTAATTTTAAAATTATGCTAAGTATAAAACAAAAAACAAAAAATAAAAAAGAATTCTAGTGAAAGGAGTTTTATCTATGTAGTAGACGAACATATTGTTTCAACTGAGATACGGTACGGCTTGGGTATATATTAGGTACGTCTGGGTATGTCAAAAATTAAGAAGAAAAAACTTGGGTACATGTTTTGTGTACCTGGTACGTATACAGAAGTACCATACACCGGTAAGTACCCGGTACAAGTACGGCATGTTTTTCGAAGTACCCACGCTTCATAGGTGGTTCACTACCTCCTTTATGTTTGATGTAGTGCTTATAGAGGGAGCAAAATGGGGGCCTTGCGAGGTTGTAGATAGGGCATTGGAGGTTGAAATGTCTTTTCTGCATAGTTTTAAGTTTTGGATTAAAAAATTTAGTGAATTTTTTTTTTGCCCGTTCTGGTGTCTTTTATATATAATCTTTGGCTTATAAAAAAATAAAAATAAAAAGGAGACCTATTATAGACTATATTTTCGTTGTATTCTTTTAATTTCTATGGGTACACTGTTTTTCATTCTATTATTCTGAAGTTTGTAAAATTTTAAATTTGAAAAGTTGACGAGGGAGTAATACTGAAAAACTAACTTACATCAAAGCGAAAACAGAGGAGGAAGAGAACGAAAAGTTGATGTTTTTGCTTGTGTGTGTGTGCGCGCACGCGCGCACGCATGCAAGCTTACTTGTGATATGTTCCTGTGCAAGCATGTGTTTAGATAAGCTAATGTGCATGCGGAGAAAGCTGCCTCAATTTCTGCTTAGTTGTAGGTGTAATTTTATGGGATTAATGATATGCGATTTTAATTTTTTGCATTCAAAGTTGAGTGAACTATTGAACCTCACATTTTATTCTTGTAAACAAACTATTCCAAATTATGGAATATGCATAAACCAAACCAAACCAAACCAAGTCTTAAGCCTCATAAAATGGGGTCGGCTGTATGAATTCTTCTTCTCCACTCGACTCTATCCAAGGCCATTTTGTTAGTCAAATTAAGGAGATTCATATCTCTATTTACTACATTAGGCTACGTCAATCTAGGTTTATCCCTTTCCCTAACAGTACCATCTACTGTCACTGTATTGCATCGCTTCATTACTGCTTTTGTTGGTCTCCATTGTATGTGACCAAACTATTTCAGTCTATTCTCTCTTAACTTATCTTCTATTGGTACTATTTCTACCAATTCTTGAATATATTCATTCTTAATTCTGTCTTTTCGAATCTTGCCATACATCTACCTTAGCATCATTATCTCAGCAACACTCATCTTCTCTACATATTGTTTCTTAGTTGCTTAACATTCCGTCCCATACAACGTCGTTGGTCAAATTATGGAATATCATGTGTATACATTGATGGAGGCTGGGTTCCATAGGCATGCGACAACTGCGTTAATCTACAATGCTGATTGTTTGAATAGAACATCAAACATTGGATACCTAACTGAGTAATTTAATTTATTGTTGTAGATATGTTTCTTGGTTAGTTAAAACTAGTTCATGTTGAGATGTTCAATGCATGTGAATATTTACAAAAGCTAAAAAAAGGGGGAAAACGGAAGCAGAAGAAGAAGAAGAAAAAAAAAAATTGTTTGTAGGGCACAAAATACTTGTTTAACTTTCTTCAAATTCTCAATTGTGAATTATCATAACAATAGAAAGTGGAATGAAGTCCCAATTCTAAATATTTATGTTTAAGATCAAACCTTCTTTTTTCCTAGTGCAAGATAGCTGTCCTTTGAAAAAGCTAGGCATTCCATGGAGGTTTACAACTTCCAAATCTTTGGGATCCTTGGAGTGCTATCTTGGCTGTCACCAACTCTTGTTGGCCTTTTGGCTAGAATGCCTCTGTAGTAGTTTTGTGGTTTGGCATTCCAACTCGGACTCACAAAACCAAGTTTCATCTGAAGTAGTAATAGTGAGGAAAGAATTCAAAATCGTTCTTGTTTAGCAAGATGGGTGCCATAGTAAACAACATATGATATATGCATATATAAATTGCTGTGGAGAAATACTTAATACAGGAAGAACTTTAGGATTCAACTCATCCAAAAAAAAATAAAATAAAATAAAATAAAATAAATAAATAAATAAAATAAAAAATAAAACAAAAACTTCAAGTAATCTTATTCCTAAATTTTTTTTTAAAAGATTCCAAACTTTTAGTCATCACCTTTCATTGTTTAGGAACTGGAAAAAATGAATTATTCTCACCTTTGATTTTTCAGACATTTGCACAAGAAGAGCAAAACTGACTTTCTTGTTGTTTATTCAGGCCTCGTTTGGGAACAGGCTAATTTAGTAACTTTTTGGCTATTTGGCTAAAAAGATAGGTAAAAAAAACTTGTATGTTTGGGATGACTTTTTGGCTAATTACGAAAAGATGTACAAAAAGTAGAGAGAAAAGAGAATCTTTGACTTTTTGGTATGGGTTGTTGGCTTTTTGGCTAATTTAGTAACTTTTTGACTAATTGGCTAAAATAGCCTCTTGCCAAACGAGGCCTCACTTTCTATAAATAGGGAAATAGCCTAATATATTGTGAGGCTTGATTTTCTAGAAGTCTTGATGAATTTAAACTATGGTAGGCTTGCCTTATAAAGATTGCTTCTAATGGTGTTTTTGATATAACACCTGCAAAATTTCAATAATCTTGCTACATATCATAAATAATATTGTGCATATAAAAGAAACTGGTAATTAACCAGGTGGAGCTGTGAATATATAATGAAACAGAGGACAATGGTTGAAGATATGTAGCTGAAATGCTATTAACAACAATTGTGGTTGAAGTTGCGGAATTCTAGGTCACAAAACTGCGGACAGTAGTCTAGTTCTAGTTCAAGAAAACTTTCAAAATTTGGGAATTTTTTTTTAAAAGTTTTTGGCAATGTATAAGAAGCATTATTTCACATCAGGAAATCAAAATATGCAAACAAAGTTATAGCAAAAGCCGCTATATGCCAACTATTAAATATTGTAACGGTGCCATCCTAGATGTGCGCCTCCGTACTTTTTGTTGCAGTATCAAAGGAGGTGGTTTCTTACTTGGAAAATTACCTGAAATGAGATTTAACTGAATCCCTCCTTGGTAACATGTTTAGTTTTTCTTAGAGTTACTAAAACCTCTTCAATTTGACTGGATTTATAGTAGCCCTTTTTAATACCATGTTTGACTAAACTGGTGAAAGCAGTGATGGCAGGTCCATCTGTCATATCTTGCTCTATCCACACTCTCAAGACCTTGAAGTAGATGATATGGCACTACAACTTCTTGCCTCTGGTTGTCACTAGCATCTTGCCTTTTTAAGGTGTTCATATGCATTTATTCAGCTATGTAGAATATTTTGCAGTGAGCATTGGGTTTGCATGGGATTGGATTTGAAGAATGATCTGTACATTTTTTGAGAATATCTCATATAATGTTTTCCTTGAAGGTTTTTGAGTACTTTGCTTCTTTTCGAACACCAGAAGGAAAACTTTTTATGACACCGGAAGATCTGATGCGGGCTGTCGTTCCTGTTTTTCCTCCATCTGAATCAAACCTTGTAAGAGATGGATATCTTAGAGGGGAAAGGCGTCCTGGTGAGCTGCGTTGTGCTCCTTCAGAATTCTTTATGCTTTTTGACATGAACAATGATGGGCTCATATCTTTCAAAGAGTGAGTGGCTTTATATCTCTTCTATCGTATTTTTGGATGAAGATTTCTCATTAAATGTTCCGCTTGTAGATGATAATTTTTTGCTCTCTGGAGAATTGTTCTCTTAGTGTTTTTCTCGTGACAGGTATATCTTTTTTGTTACAATCCTGAGCATCCCAGAATCAAACTTTTCAGTGGCATTTAAAATGTTTGACATTGATTGCAATAGGTAGGTATCTAAGCAACCTTTGAATATTTAAGAGGTCAGTTATTATTCACAACTTGATTTATTGATGTCTGTCTTATTTTCCTTGGGTGAACCCACTAAAAGTAGAGCAGAACACTTAAATGCGGCCCTCTTAACTAAAAGTTGGCCCATTCTACTACCATTTTATGTATGGGCACATACATACCCCCTATGAAGCACGGACACGTCTCTGGAGGCAGCATATGGGTGTCGGACACACGGTAGATACGTGTCCGACACTCGACCTAACGTGTCCCTGTTTTTTTTTTTTTGAATTTTTACAGGGGGACACTCTTTTAGCCACGCTTGACACGTCGTGGACACATTGGAAAGAAAAGAAACCGCCTAACCATGAGACAGAGCAGAAACTCTAACCCATTGAAGATAGAGAGAGAGAGAGAGAGAGAGAGAGAGAGAGAGAGAGAGAGGAAGAACCTGTTGAAGCCTAGATCGAGTCCTCTTCGTCTCAGATCAAGTCCTCTTCGTCTTTGATCGAGGTATTTCTTTTGCGTCTCTGTTCGTCTCCTCTCTCTCTGTGTTCGTCTCTCATCGTCTTCATCTCCTCTCTCTGTTCTCGCCTCTCGCTCTCTGATCGTCGCCGTCGCCTCTTTGCTCTGTCTCTCCCATTTTTTTTGTTTGACTCTTCACTTTTTCTTCCCTCTTCCTTTATTACCGTGTCACTCCCTCCCTATTCTTTTTATTCTTTTTTTTGTAAATAAAGCCTTGTTTGGCATGATCTAAAAAAGTCAAAAAGTCACTATCCTATTTAAGTCATATCATCTTATTTAAGTCACGTCGCCTCTCTAACACATCACTTCAAACCCAACCCATACCCAACCCATATTTCATAAAAAGTCAAAAAGTGCACTTATTTAAATCATCCCTAAATAATAGAAATAAATACAAATAATATATTTATTTTTTAATTTTACATATAATAAATAAAAATAGTATATATTTTTTAATTTTACATATAATATATTGTTAAAATCTACCTACTCCACTAAACCTTCACCCACTTAAACCTACTCCACTAAACCTAACCCACTACACCACTACCACCTCCACTTCACCTACTCCTTACCTACTACGCACTCACCCTCTTCTATATATAGGAATCATGAATCATTGTAATGTACATCAATATATATCAATCAATAATACATACAATTATTCTCTCCTTTCTCTATATCAATATATTTTTTACATATATATAAAAAATTATGTATATTAAACGTGTCCCCAGCGTGTCGTGTCCCCTATTTTTTAAAAATTTGCATATTTACGTATCCGTGTCGTGTCCCGTATCCGTGCTACATAGCATACCCCTCTTAGATATAAACATCAGCCTACCCTCATTGCTTTTGAACATGGCTGTGCTTTGTTCTGATTGTCATCTGACCTAGACCTATTGCTTGATGTCTGGATTCATAGTTTGGAGATGAAAGATGTTCTTGAGTACTTCTTTCCCAAAGAATAAGTTTTGGGTTCCCCATTCATAATTCTATTGTAGCAGGAATTCCAATTTTGGAGGTGTAGTAAATTACTATCTATCTTCAAATTTTGTGTAGTTGAAGAGGTGCCCACGTGTCATTGTAGCCCTTCTTCTTGAGAGATGTCCAAAATGATGGTTTAGTTTTTCTAAGTATGTTACACGACATATATAAGGATCAAGTAGGAACAAATTATAAATATATATATGTTTTATTGGTTTTCCCCCCCTTAAATGAGTTTTATTGATTGTATATATCAGTTATCAATACTGCTTTTCTGTTTTATTTACTTTACTCTCTCTCCCTCTGCATGCCAATAACTCAACTGCATTGTCCACTAATAGAAAAATAGATAGAGAGGAATTTAAGAAAGTTATGGCCTTGATGCGAGCTCATAATAGACAAGGGGCTATTCATAGGGATGGACTTCGAGCTGGGCTAAGAGTTGGTTGTTCTGTAGAAAATGGAGGCCTGGTGGAATGCTTCTTTGGTAAAGATGGCAAGGAGTGTCTCCAACATGAAAAATTTGTCCAGTTTTTGAGATCTCTGCATGATGAGGTATATTAAACTTGCACTTCTATATAAAATTAAAGAAGGAACAATTTTTTTAATTGATCTGAGATTATCTTCGTCGTTGGTGGATTTTAATGTTTTAAATCATTTGTGGCTACTTTCTTCTTGTCTTCATCATCATTTTATTTTGTTGGAAGATTTTTTTATTTTTATTTTTAGAGAGAGAGAGAGAGAGAGCAAGAACCAAGAAAAAGGCCAAACAAAACCCAAAAGTTTTGTTCAACATGGGCATATACCTCCTCTAGGTTTGGAATAGAGGAGGTATGGTCTCCCTAAAGAGCATAGGCCCAATTTGAACACTGATATCCTCCTCTAGAAGCCAATACTGCATCAAACGTTTGGGTCCTAAAGAAATTGGTAATCATCTTTTCTCCTTAAGGAAAATTGGTTGTGTTGCAAAGCAGACTGGCTTCATTGCTTGCTAGAATGATAAGTAAGTAAGCTGGTAAATCTGATTTTGATCAGTTAACACTCAGACAGAGACCACCGACACCTTATTTTAACCTGGGATCTCTTAAGAATTTCTTTAAACAAGTAGCATGCAAATAAAGCATGCTAGTTAGTTAGTTAGTTTTTTTTTTTTGTTTTAACTGAGAGAGAGAGAAAGAGCTCTTCCAAATACTCTTCTTTCTCTCC
>NW_021025623.1:284967-317310 GCF_004153795.1 Camellia sinensis | reverse complement strand
CCCCCCCCCCCCCCCCCCCCCCACAGCATATACAGTACCCAACATGTAAAGTAAGGAATACCTAGAAACATTGACACACTCTCTCTCTCTCTCTATTGCTGCATCCAGGAAACTTTTATTATGCATTTAATTATCTATTTGTATGTTACAGATGGTCAGGTTGGAGTTTGCTCATTATGACTACAAATCACGTGGAACCATATCACCCAAGGATTTTGCTTTATCCATGGTTGCTTCTGCTGACATGAGGCACTTGAACAAGTTGCTAGATCGAGTTGATGAATTAAACAACGATTCAAATCTTAGTAATGTACGTGTTACATTTGAAGAATTCAAGAATTTTGCAGAGCTGCGAAAACATTGCAGCCATTTTCTTTGGCCCTTTTCAGTTATGGAAAAGCAAATGGTTTGTTGACAAAGAAGGATTTTCAACGAGCTGCTTCCCAAGTATGATATTCATTTGTCCTTTTAAAGTACAGTTATTCTTTTTTCTACAATTTCTTGAAACTTTTGAAGTTATTTTTGCTTATCATGCTATAAGTTTTTTGGAAGTCAATCTATTTGGTTAAGTTTTTGAAAATTATTATTATTATTTTTATTTTTCTTTAGTGAACTTTTTCATATTTTAGTCTATTTTTTTTTACTTTTGGGATGCACTCCATCTAGATACACTTAAAAAGTAAAATATTTATGAAGAAATTTGAAAAAAGTTTACTAAAAAAAATACTTAAAAAAAAAACCCCAAAAGTCTGCACATTTCATAAATTTATCTATAATGAACTTTTTTCAAATTTCTTCACAAATATTTTATGTTTCAAATGCATTTGGATTAAATGCATCTGAAAAAATTTGATTGAAATATAAAAAAAAATTCACTAAAGACAAAAAAACTCAAAATAAATAAATTTGAAAACCAAATTTATTTTCCTGTTTTCATGGAGTGATCTATCAATGCCAGGTATGGCGTCGCTCTCACTGACAATGTTGTTGAGATCATTTTCCATGTTTTTGATGCAAAACCGTGATGGAAGTTTAAGCTCAGACGAATTTGTAAGAGTTTTACAAAAGCGGGAAAGGGACATTGCTCAACCTACAGAAGCGGGCATCATGGACTTTTTATCTTGCTGTTGGAATTGTACAAATAACCGCTCCATTGCACGGTTTCTTTCCTAACCAATTTTGGTACGTGGCCTGAATTTTGTCATGTTGTAAATTAGGAAAGTCGACTTCTCTCATCCAGTGGGCGGGTAGTTGAAGAAAGTGCTGACAGATAAATCCAATAGTACGAGGTGGAGGTATCAACAAGCATCGCGTCTTTGTTGATTGTCTGCTAACTGTGCTTGTCAGGATATCATTCTATACCTTAGTGTAGACCATCTCGCCTTTTCTCCACTGCTAATGTAGTGGCACAGATCTTCCTAAACAAGTTCCTTGAAATAGAGAATTGTAGAGTTGATTTACACAATATATTAGTAATGAGGGTCTTGTACACAGTGAACAATCTAATTGTGTGAGTATTCTATGCCCGACCCTTAATTTGACGATGATATCCTTTATATTACCTTGTAAGTTCTTAAATGATTTATTTTTCTGTTTTTACTTTCACTAGTGAACTGAGTTCTAATCAATAAATTGATTTTATTTTTTATTTTTTTATTTTTTTGGAAGTGAAAAAAAGAGAGAGAGGGTAATGTAAGATTTGGAAAACATTAGGGAAGTTGGACACAGTGACCAAGAGTGTTTGTTGTATATGATGTCCCTGCTGTTCTCATATTTTTCAGAATGTTTTTATTGTACCATAGGCAAGCTAATTTTGCTGGACATTTCTAGGTCTCTAGTATATATTTTCGAAGGGTATTTCTATTTGCACGCTATTTGTGTTATCCGGATATAAACTTCAGGAAGCTATGGTTATGTTGCTATGAGACAGAGAGTTACATGCAATGGTATTGGATTGTGATTACCTCTCTCCTTGTCCTTGGGTCTTCGTTTTCCAGTTCAACCTTGATATTATGCCACTCTTACACATTGACTTTAACACCTTTCCCTTGTGAAAAACCCAACTCAACGTACATTCCAAATAACAAATGTAGCAAGTTCCTTCATTTTCAGCATTGGATCTCAATCCTTTGGTCACTGACATTTGTAGATTTTCTCAATTTACATCCATAAACTATTTGTGTCCAGTTTAAGACAGAAAACTAAAATTCAAATCCAAACTCAAACCCAAAATTCATAGCCAAATTCCTACCGTTCTCTTTCTCATTTGCTAGAAATATCAAGCATTTTGAGTACATCATGTAACTGTATGTCCAATCAATCATAGTTTGTTGTTTTTCCGTACTCTTCCTATTTTTTTGGTCATGTAAATAACATTCCTTGCTATTCAATGGGCTATTGCCACCTTTAAATTCCTAAAAGACTAGATAATTACTCATCCTATGCATATTTATCCCAAAACTTTCAATACCCCTCCATTGCTCCCTTATCCCTCCACCTCCACCACCATCGCTCTCTTTGCCCCCACTTTTCACCATTCCACCCCTACACCATGACCACCTTGCACAAATGTTCAAACTCATCATTTTAATTAGGGTGGCATAGGGTTATCCAACCCGCACAACCCGACCTACCTAACTCTACCCGCACACGTATGGGCGGTTTCGCAAATACAATAGGTAGGGTGCGGTTTGAAATAATTTAATTTTGCAGTTTGCAGCCCGCAACCTGTCACAACTGCCCGCACTATATTATATATATATATTTTTGGAAAAACCTGGCCGTTCATTTACTTGGAAGAATTTACAACTTCCATTATATGTTCTGTAGTTAATTTTACTTAATTGACTTCTAGTCTTACCTAAGTTGCACTTTGGTTAATGATTAAATGATTCAAAGTACTTTTTTTTTTTTAAAAACCTATTTATCCAAAAAAGAAAAGAAAAAGAGTACCTTTTTTTTTTAACTGATTTTTATGTTTGATCAACACAATGCTTACAAATATAAACTGTGCAAATCATGGATGTTAAACTGATGAGTGACATAAGTGACAATTCCATTCAATCTGTAGGCAATCTCAGTGTGTGTGAAGTTAAAATTAAACAATATCTATATTAATTTTTTTTAAAAAAATTTAAATTGCAAACCGCCTGTACATCCGCAAACCCTATCCACAGAAAAGGCAAACCGTACTGCGGGCGGTTGCGGTCTGATTTTTTCTCAAAACCGCATAGATGCTGGCGGGTCAAAACCGAACCGCAAACCGCACAAAATTTGATCCGCGAACACCCCTAATTCTAATACTACACCAAAATTTTTAGTTTTGGATTTTGAGTCTTAAAACTTTAATATAATATATATACATATATTATATTTGTAGCTACCAACGTGGAAGCTGGTTTGGGATTAAATTGAAAAAAAAAAAATATAAATATTTGGAGTCAAGTGGGAAAAAAATACTATAGCTAAAATGAAAAAATCTTGACAACTTAAGAGACAAAATGTAATTTAATCAAATTTTGTTATAATGTAGTTTGATGGGACCAAAGTTGATTCAGCAGTAAATTGAAAAAAAAAATAGAATATTATTATTAAGGGTTAAAGTGAAAAAAATAATAATTTAAAAACTAAAGTAAAAGCACCATAAAATCTCAAAGGATAAAGTAGAATTTACCTTAAATAAATTGGTAAGGAACGGTTGATCCTATTTACACTATAAATTTATCGCATTACATTCTCTTTTTAATTAACCTCTTCAACAAAAATTTAAATTTTTATTTGTTCTCTTTAGGCACTCTATAATACCAACTATACTTCCATTTCTAATCTCTTATATTCTCCTTACACAAACCTTTCAAATTGTAACACCTCCACCTTTAACTATTACAACCACCGCCACCACCACCTTGCAAACTCCCTAGAAGCCTGCAACCCTCTATTCAACAACTCTATGTATGTAAGAAAGTGAGAAAGGAAGATCTAGAATTTTTATGGTATAATTTTTCCAAATCTTGTTTTTTCTTGGAAGAAGAAGAAGAATAAGAGGCGAAGATAAGGTGACTGCCTCCGTTTGGGAAGTGGGTTGGCTTTTTAGCTTTTTGGCTTTTTTTGGCTATTTTAGCCTGGGCTTAAAAGCTTTGGTTGGGAAGGGTTTTTTGGTTTTTTGGCTTTTTGAGTTTTTTTGTGAGAGAAGAGATGTAATGATTATGGGGATGTGATGTTTTGTTTGTTATGGCTAAAATAGCCTAATTTTGTTTTTTGTGGCTAAAATAGCCAAAAAAACCTGCAAACCACCACTGCCAAACACAAGCTGAGAGAAAGGGTTGGAGGTGGCAATGGCGACGAGTGGCAATGGTAGTAGTCCAGTGAAAGTGCGCTGAAAGATGTAGATGAAATGGGAAATTAAGGCGTTTAGTTTTTTAGGATTTAAGTGCTTTTTTTGATAATTTTAATTAGAAATAAAAATTATAATAATTTATAATTTTTTTTTGTTACATTCACTTCTTTTTGAAGTTTGAAGGAAATATAATTACTTTTAATATTTTAACATAATTATTCTGGATTTTTTAAGGTTTTAATTCACAGTAATATTTAGGTATCTTTTTATTAGTAATTTGTTGTCATATAAAAAAAAATTATGCTATCATCTCTTTCGTACTAAAATATATATCTATATGTTCATTTCAATGTTTACCTACCATGGACACTACTCTTCGATCACTTAAACCATGCTAAAAAGAAAGTTAATATAAGCCCTGTATGTAGAGTTGTGAAAAGTGATTATAAATTATAGTTTAACAGATTATAGCTGAAGCTAGTAACTAAATATAAACTGTGTATACACATATTTGTGCAAGCTGTGGGATTATGGATTAAGCAGCAGAGAGTAGTGTTTGGTTAATAAGTTATAAAAAAACTTTTTACTGTGTAATTGTCTTTTTTGCCCTTATAATTATATAAAAATGATATTTGTTTTCAGTTTTAATTTGTAATGAAAACCTTGATTGAGTTCACTGTCAAACAGAATAGTTAAAATGGAGGCTATAGATTAGTATATGACAAATTATTGACTCATATTCTAAACCCTAATAACGGTGAGTATCCCATATCATATGAGATGTCTCCAATTACTATAAATCGAGTGACTTCAATACTATTGGTTCGAAAATCATAGAAAAGTGTGAATTACGAGGAAGAGTGTGACAATGATATCCCGGCGTTTAATAACCGTCGACCATTAAAGTTAGCTAAGAGACCGTATTAATAGTTTCAATTAAGTTAGAATCAAAAAAGAGGGTGCTTACCTTACATCATCCCGCCCTTTTTGATTATAAATTTAATTAGTGGCAATTAGAATGGCTTATATTAAGCAACTCAGATTAATATCTGTAACTGAATAATTATTAATAGTTCAACCGAGGATTAGAGGATTATAAAATATTTTATTTTGAATCCACAACTTATAAATCTATATGAGAGCGTAGCTATGAGTTTAATGGGCCCTTTATGCGTAACAGCCAATCAGAGTTAAATATACAGATTAAAAATTATTAATAGTGTTTCACAGGTTAGTATAAACTTATTTCTCCTTTTTTTGAGTTATTAAAGGCTATACATTTGAATGCACTATTTTAAATAAGGCTTATTGAAATAGGCCGAGTGCACCATTGATAGATAATTCAACCTGAATATATCAAATGCCTGTACACGGATTCGGTATTACCCAAAGAGTATGTTCGATATTTCATTCGGATTTTATTAGAGAATTAATTAACCGCAGTATTGTGCAACACAAATATGAAGTTAGTGAGAGTTTCATCCCTACACAAGCGGATCAATTTAATACTCAGAGATGATTGATTAATAGAATTCCCGGAGCTCGATATAGTGATATGACGAAACTCTCGATTTCTTTTTTTCGATTTGCATATGATCAAGAGAGCAAATTAGAGTCAGCATGTCATATTAAGTCGATGCAGCTGAAGTAACATCTTTTAGAATCTATTAATTATATCCGGTACAGTTGGCCTGCCTATAAATATCAATTATATGTGGGGGAGACTCATATTATGTTCATAGACTGTAATTTAAAGTTCATCACCTCTATGATTTAGGAGCGTTATCCAGCGCCGCCCACAACGATTGCTCTTGAGTAACATAACGCGTCAAAGAATTTGATGTTAGACGCGTCTTGATCGATTCAGGGAAGCTCAGTCGAGATCTGTACTTATTGATGCGTTAAACAGCTCAAACTCCGTGAGACAGACTTGGCTCCGGCTACTTCGCCATTGGTGGATTCAACTCGCAACCGGAAGTGAGCCTTTGGGAAGATAATCCTGCCGGTGTCAAGCGGGGATCCGTGCGTCAAGCAAGTTGAGTTTTGGGTGCTAGCAATGCCTTCGACGTACAACACCTTACCTTGGAAGGGATGTTACACTCCATGTAAGCCGTGGCATCCAACTTTTCACCAAGAATGAGATTCCCCTCGGTCATGGGGGCAATCGAGGAGATTTGGGGCGACCAGGTCATGTCCAAATAGTGCTTCGTGGCGTCAAACGGGCAGGCGGCTGCCAAAGGATCGTTCAAATGATTTAGGACCGGGAGGACCAGGGTGTCTTGGATGATTGGGTACCAAGGCGAGGACAAGGCTATTGAGGAATGGTTGAAGTGCGGATTGTTACCAAGCAGCCGGACAAGTTCTTCTTCTGGGCTCAAGATCTCACGGCCATAGAGAGGACCGAGATGATTTGAGTTTTTTGATGGCGAATAATCGAAGTCTTTGCATGGTCGCCTTACGACATGCCTGGACCTTGACCCGAATTTTATCTGCCATCACCTCAATGTCTTCCCTGAGCAAGCCAGTCAGTCCAGCGAACAAGGAGAATCGGCGTTTGCCATTCACGCCGAGGTAGTGCTGAGGAGGTAAAGAACCTGCTTTGAGGCACGAGCAATTTCAGGAGTGCACTATCCTCGGTGGATTTCCACACAGTAGTGGTGCCTAAAGAAGAATGGAAAGTGGCGAGTTGTGTCGACTACAGACAGTCAACCGAGCTTGTCCCAAAGACAGCTTCCCTTTGCCGCGGGCATTGACCAGCTAAATGGACTTGCACGGCTGGGACACCAATAGGCTCAGTTTCTGGTATGCGTACCGCCAGGCTATCCACCAGATCCCAATGCATGCGGCCTGACCGAAAATCACCTCTTTCACAACTCCAAGGACTCTTCTGCTATCGAAGTTATGCCCTTTTGGTTTGAAAACGCCGGGGCAAGCCTTTCGGGATGGTGACCAAAATGTTTGCTCCTTTGCTCGTGCCGGACAATGGAGCTTACACGATGATATGTGGTAAAGCCGACAAGGGAGGCAAACCATTGTCCGACTTAGCCGAGATGTTTGCCATTCTGAAGAAGCACAAGCTGCGCTTGAACGCCTCAAAGTGGCTTTGGCGTGGATCCGGAAAATTTTTGAGGATTCTTTAGTCACGAACCCGAGATTCAATCGAAGACAGACCCTACTTCAGATCAGGAGCGTGCAAGAGTTGGAAGCACCCAAGCTCAGCTAAGGAACGTGCCCAGCATCTGGCCCGGATGGCCCCCGCCGCTTAATCGATTTATAAGCCGGTCAAATCCAAGATCCGCTATGGATGCTTCAAACTCTTGTGATCGGAGAATACCTCATATCGCTCACCATACGAGTAATGTCTTCAAATCTTCATGGCAAAGATCACTGATGCTAGTTCTAAGTCATGAGTAGGATAGTTTCTCTTATGTGTTTTCAACTGTCGTGAGCCATATACTACTACTTTCCCCTCTTGCATCAAGACACAACCCAAACCTTCCCGAGACACATCACAAGACACTAAATAGCCCAAACCCCTCTCTGAAATAATCAACACTGGAGCAGTGGTAAGTCTAACCTTAAGTTCTTGAAATGATTTCTCACAACTATCACTCCATACAAACTTAATTTCCTTCCTCGTCAGTCTAGTCAAGGTGAGACTAATCTAAAGAAATTCTTCACAAAACAACGGTAATATCCGGCTAACCCCAAGAAACTCTAGATCTCAAAGGCATTCTTAGGTTGTTCCCAATCTTGCACTGCCTCAATCTTAAAGGAATCTACAGTCACCCCTTCCTCGGATATCACATGGCCTAAGAATTTCACTTCCTTCAACCAGAACTCACACTTCCCGAACTTAGCATACAATTTGTGGGCTCTAACTAATTCAAGCACAACTCGCGAGTGTTTCTCGTGTTCCTCCTTAGAGGGTGAGTAAATCAAAATGTCGTCAACGAAGATAACCAAAAAACAGTCTAAGAACTCACGAAAAATTCAATTCATCAAATCCATAAACAAAGTTGGTGTGCTGGTTAACCCAAAAGGCATCACTAAAAACTTATAATGGCCATACCGCGTACAGAATGTCGTATTCTGGATATCCTCCTCTTTCACTCTCAATTGGTGATAACCCGATCTCAAGTCTATCTTAGAAAAGCAGTAAGACCCCTTTAATTGGTCAAACAAGTCATTTATATGAGGCAATGGGTACTTGTTCTTAACAGTTGCTCGATTCAACTTCTGGTAATCAATACAAAGTTGTAATGTGCCATCCTTCTTCTTGGAAAAGAGAGCCTGTACTCCCTAAGATGAAGTACTAGGGTAGATAAAGCCCTTATCCAGCAATTCTTAGAGTTGAATCTTCAACTCGCTCAACTTGGCGGGTGCAAATCTATACGGTGCCATGGAAATTGGTGTTGTGTCAAACACTAAATCAATAGAGAACTCAATCTCACGGTGAGGTGGTAAACTAGTGAGATCATTGGAAAAAATGTCCGGGTATTCACAAACTACCCTTGGCCACTCAACTCGGATCACATTGCTCTTAACCCCTAAAAATGTAACGAGAATGAGACTAAGCTCGCCCCGACTATGTGGAACACACATAGGCAACAAGGCTCTATCAACTCGATCTCCCAAAAAATAAAAACAATCACCACTTAAGGTGCACACCGTAACCCTCTGACGGCAACAGTCTATAATGGCTCGATAAGAGGACAACCAATCCATGTCTAAAATAACATAAAAACTCAACATGTCAATCAATATAAAAGCAAAAGGAAGTCGATGATCAGCAATCCCTATTTCACAACCCCGACACCCTTGGTCCAATACAACCTCACCACCAATAGGTGACTCTACCCTAAGTGGAGATGTTAATTGAGCCACTTCTAACCCCAATGCTGATGTAAATACAAATGAAATGAAAGTATACAATGAACTAGTATCAATAAACACATTGGCAATATAATTACACAACAAGAAGTTACCTCTCACTACTGAAGGTGCTGGCAACAAATCTGGCATGGTCAACATACATACCTCCTGCAGGTCCCTACTCCACCTGCTCACCCCTCAAAGCATAAGTCTAATACTCTGACTGAGCCGAAGAGGCTCCCTAATTGGCCCTTGAGGCCTGTGCTAACTGTGCTGGATGGTGACTCGGAGTCTGCCGCGAACCAGATGCACCAGATATGCCATCCAACTGAAGGCAAAACCTCTTCAAGTGCCCTGCCTACCCACACTAATAACAAGTGGGCGACTGCCCTCTCCCTAGACTCTGGCCCTGAGAACAAGCTAAAGACGTTGCTGCTCGCTGCCCTCCTCCTCTTCACGGACAAGCTGGAGACTTGTGGCCCAACTGACCACATTTAAAACAAGTCACGTCTCTCTAACCACCTCTTCCAGAACCCGAACTCGGTACTGGAAATGTGGACCTTGACTAAGCTCCTTGGGACAATTAAGGATTAGAGGCCCTTTGCCTCTTACCGTCCAGCTGACTATCCTGAATCCTCCTGGAGCCCCTCATCATCTCCTCCTCAGCCTGCATAATGGTCTCAAGATGGGTTGCCGCGTCCACAAGGCGCCCATAGTCTCTAATCATAGATCTGGTCTCTAATCATAGATCCGGTCCTCAACCTCTTCTCAAACTCCAGACAACGGCACTCCTCAGTTTTAACTTCTCCCTAACTGTGGGAGGCAAAAACTTCTCCTGGAAGGCGTCGACGAAGGCCTCCCAAGTTCTTCCAATGTGTCCCCGTGCATATTTCCACCACTAGCCCGTGTCTCCCTTCAACTGGAAAGACGCTAAAGTCACTCTCAAACCTCCATCTTCAATACCAAGCATCTCAAATGTCTTCACCATCTGCTTCAACCACTCATCCGCTTTTAGTGGCTCTTTTGGGTCACCCACAAACTCGTCCAGATTCGACCGGAAGAACTCTATCTTCAGAAAAGATGGCCCTGCTTCAGCTATTTGGGCCTGGACCTAATTCTCAGATCTGAGAATGTCCATGGACTCTCGCAAAGCTCTGGCCATTTCACAAGCTAAGGCACTTGTGGCCTGCTGACCTACTAGCTCGGCCACATTGGCCAGACCAACCCCCATCTTCATGTGCCGGAATTTCATCCGGTATGGGCACCTCGTGCCTTCTAGGCCTACTACGCCTGCCACCACGACCACGTCCTCACATCCTAATAAAGGTACCATAAGAAATTAGCACATTCACAAATATGTCGAAGCTAACTCACTCGCTTCCTAATACGTTGGACAATAGTAATTCACTCCACATAATCACATAAACACATACGAATTTCATTTCCGAATAATGACCGTCCTGTGGCGTTGCTAGAGTTCCAATTAGAAATAGCAGTGATCAAGTGCCTTTCTAACAGGACTCCTAGAAACCCGTAAACCCAATCAACATCCTAGAAATTCAATCACATGCCCAAATAATCACATAAGCATGTTGTCACATAAGCACATACTGTTTATACTTAAGTCTCTAACAAGCAAGACAAACCCATTGTGGTACTAACCACTTCCCACGTACCCAAAGTATTCAAGCCCGGTACGCTTTGATACCAAGTTGTAATGCCCCCAAAATACACAATAGATATAACCCAAAACATATATTAATATCCGCATAAATCAGAGTAAATAGTCCTTTCATTACATGAAGTTAAAGATACAAAAGAGTTTAACACAAATAAATGCCCTATTGGCTTACATTTTCCCAAGCCTTGACTTGGTTACAACAAAAGTGAGCTTCGCTCATTACATCTTAAGCCCTTGGCTTTACAAAATACACAATCAAAATAAGAAGCTCTTGCTCCTGAAAATCTCTCCCGCGCTATTGCCTTGGTGGGGGCATTCCATCATTACCTGAAAATATTTTTCCCAAATAGGGTGAGCCACGGCCTAGTAAGAATCATCTAACATAATATATGAGGTTTAGCAAACTTATAAGTACAAAGTGCATATACAATGCTTGGCATAAAACTTTCACGAATGTATATACTCATAAGGTATCAAATTCAAGTCTTTAATCCATTTTCTTTCAATTCATATGCCGATCACTTATCTTTCTCAATTCATGAGTCAATTTTATTATTTCTCAACAACCAAATCGAAGTTACAACTCAATGGTTTTCTAATCATACAACACATACACAGAAATACTTTAAACTTTCATTTCACATATATTTCGTCTGCGGGTAGCCATCAAACAAGACCTATGTAAACATAGGCTATACACGCACTACAACTACCATTTTACGGATATTTCATCCGCAGGCTAGCCACCCATGTATAATTTCGGGGCTTTTACCTAGGACACTCTGGGTAACCTAATTATAATGGAGTCCATCTCCTTTCTCCTCCCAAACAGTCATCCACACATATGCAATGTACTTAAATATATAAGCAAACATGAAGCACATCCCCCCTTTCCACTCCCAACAAACATACATATACAATGTATATAATCATGGCATATTCAATGACAACCATTAAAAGATTAGTTTCAATTCACCTAATCCACATGCAATTTCTACAACAATCAAGGTTATCCTCCACCGATAGCCCAATACAATTATTTCTAAACAGATATTTATTCTTAAACAGATAATTTATTTAAAACTTCCAAAGGTGTGAAATAATACATGTTACCTTCCACCATTTATATCAAAGATCATCCAATTCCACACTTTCAATAACAATTTACATTATTTGTACAAAGCAATAGTTTAATCCAATTAGGGCACTTTCCTCCTTTTTCCCAAATATTAACCAAGTGCCAAAATCATCAAATTAGATATGACACAGCATCATTTTCAAACCCCACAAGCATTTATTTCATCTTCACCTAAAACCCCTCTTTCCATTTTTGTGCCCAAACCTTAGGGTTGTTTAAAACATCCCCAAATCATACCATTGTTACACAAGAGACAATAACTAAGCTAAATATCATATGAAGGTGTAGAAAGAATCCATACCTCAAAGGAAGAAGATGAGCTAAACAAGAGAGAAACTCCAAAAATGTCGAAACTCACTTCTATTTGGATAAAAATGTAGATCTTGAGATGCTCTATCTTTTTCTGAAAGGTACTAGGGTAAAAAGATTAATGGATCTAGATGAAATCTAAGAGAGAAGGTGAATTTTAGAGAAAAAGACTCAAGAACAAACTTTTTGGAAAATTTTACAGAGAGAGAGAGAGAAGAAAAAGTGATTTAAAATGTCATCTTCTCAGACTGTTATACGCGTAGTCTGCTCGAGCGTAGAAAGCCCCGCTCGAGCGTCAGACACAAGGTTCCGCTTGAGCATGAAAGTTGGCGCTCGTGCATAGAATACACATTTCCAGAAATTTTACAGACGAGGGTCCCCGCTTGAGTGTGGAATTGGACGCTCGAGCCTCGAAAGCACTTTTCCAGTATTTTCAGAACTGTAAAAGAAATGCTGAGAAGTGGTAAATCCCGCTCGAGCACAAGAGTGGCCGCTTGAGCGGAGGAGCAAAATTTATGAAGCCCGTTCGAGCGCAAGAATGCCCGCTCGAGCGGAAGAGCCAAAATCTGGGTAACAAAGGTTTGGAAAAAAGAATAAGCAACCAACCTGTCCCAAACGCACAACTACAACCCGATAACCAAAATAAAGGGGAAGACAAGGGAAAAAGATACGAATAACTATTTAAAACCAAACCAACCCAAGTCCAGAATATGATAATTAATGGGTCAAAATTGAAATCGCTATACGAGTCCTCGGAGACAAATAAGGCAGCCGGAGCAATGGTCCATAAAGGCCAAAGCTTTGGTTACAAGCGATGTTCATTTGCTTCTTGTAGCCCCATCTAACGTTTGTTTTCCCCTCCTGTAGGCCTTAGTGTTGGCCGCCTTGATATTTTCCTCCTTGGTTGCCAGGTCTTCGAAAAGTTTCTTCTTGGCTACAGTAGCCCTCTCTTCTACAGCCTTGGCACTAGCTTTAGCCTTAGTAGCGACAATGATTGCCCTTTGCTTCTTCTCTGATTCGTTGAGTCGATGAAGGTAGTTAGCTGCTTCAAGGGT
This sequence comes from Camellia sinensis, assembly GCF_004153795.1. Taxonomy (NCBI): domain Eukaryota; kingdom Viridiplantae; phylum Streptophyta; class Magnoliopsida; order Ericales; family Theaceae; genus Camellia; species Camellia sinensis. The sequence continues at coordinate 303,916 of NW_021025623.1, read as the reverse complement.
TTTCTTTGTTAGATCATTCTTCATCAACTCAACTTTGTATACGAAAGAGTGAGTGTGCTAAATGGATTGCAAAAAGAAAGAATTATTTAGCAAAAATATTCTAAGTGTTAAATGTTGGACGAAAAAGCGAAGGATACCTTACCAGGATAGAGTTTGTCATCATGAAGGCAAAGTGTTCATACTTATTGAAGTCATTGATGGCCTCCATGTTGGCTGGAATGAGCAATGTAATAGAAAGAACAGCAACGATCTCGGGTTTCTGTCCCCGAGCTTGATTGGTTGGCCATCAATGGATATGTCGAGGATCCATGCGTCATCGGCAGTGGTGTTTTTGGGTTGTCCACATGGCCTAGGTGGTTAGCTGAGGTGCCACGTGGGTGAGTCTTGGATTGCTGAGACATGATATGACCATATCGGAGTCCGAGATATTCAGATAAAGGACAAGAGTCCTAGTGACGTTGGACTATCTGTTTGGGTAAGGATGGACTCTTAAAGGAGTTTGTTCTAATCTAAATAGGAGGAGTCTTGATCAGTGATATCCTCGTAAGAGATAGAGTCCGATGAAGTAAGACTTTTAGAGGACGAGGGCACTGTTCATTATAAAAAGAAGGCATCCCTGTAGGCCTAAGGTATGTTTTACTTTGTGAGGTTTGTGATTGAGTTGTTATCTTTGAGAGATAAGTTTATTGACTTGATCGTCGAAATGCCCCCGGGTGGGTGAGCTATTTATGTTTGTTGCCTTTATGTGTGCAGATGTTAGGCTACTATATCTTGCCGTGTGCTCTTCGGCTTTGTTCCTTGAATCTCGACGACAAGATTCAATTTGGTTATGAGGTCATAATTTAACACCCACAAACCATTATCAATTTCATTATACCTTTTATTTTTAAATGTTTTATGAGTCTTATTGACAAATACCTAACATAAGAAAAGGATAAAAAAGAAAAATTGTAGAAAACAAGACTTTGTATAAATTTTAAAACACTTTTTATGGAATTAAAGAAAAAAAAAATAACTTTTTTACTATTTTTACTATTTTTAAAGAGCATTTTATACAAAATGACCCTAAAGCACTTGTTATTATTTGTTATTTTTTATTAGAATTTTGTTCCTATATAAAGTTGCCATTAAGGTCTCAATACTAAAATTTAAAAAACTAATTTCTCAACTCACCCATCACCTACCACTAGCCCACATCATTGCTATTGACCCCACCACTAACACCACCCCTCTTCACTTATATCACTCTTTACATCTTTTTCTTTTACTTCCCATTATCGTCACCTTACTTCACCACTCCTAAACCCTTTTACTTACCTCATCGCCCTCTAATCCTTTCTTGATGCACGCTACCCCCTATTTCCCCAATTCTTTCCTCTCTAACCCCTTCCTCAGGTTGCGCAACACCCTTATCTCCTCTCATTCCCCCTCTAACACATTTCACCTTTTATCTCCCATCTCTAGCATGTCCTACACTGCACACTTTACCACCTTATCTCATACTCAACATCCTTTGAAATTCTATATCTAAAAGGAAAAAAAAAAGAAAAAGTGACGTATCATTGTCAAAGTTTGGAAAAGATGTAGAAGAATAAGAAAAAAAAAATGTGAGTAAATGACAGATGAAAGAAGAATGAGATTAGGGATGAAGGTTATGGGGACATATTTTTACGGTCATCCACGTGGCCGAGGTTGTTAGCTGAGGTGCCACGTGGATGAACTGAGATATCAAGTTATGATGCTATCATATCAGAATCTGAGATATTCGGATGGAGGACAAAAGTTCCAGATGGTTTAAGGTTCTCTGTTTGGGTAGAGATGAGACTCTTGAAGGAGTTTATTCTAATATGAATAGGGAGAGTCCTAGATAGATGTTGTTCTTGTAAGGGATAGAGTCCTATGGAGTACGACTTCTAGAGGATAAAAGCATTGCTGCCTATAAAAGTAAGGCACCCCCGTGGGTCTAAGGTATGTGTGATTCATTGTGAGCTATTTACTTGAGCTAATATCTTGTGAGATTATTGACTGACTTGATTGTTGGAGTTCCCCTAGATAGACGAGCCACCACGATATTTCTTGTTTTCTTGTGCACAGGTGCTGGCCTAATCTATTATTTTGTGTGCTCTACAGCTAAATTCCTAAGATCTGGGCAAGGAGATCTGATTGGTTGTGAGGTCAAAAATCAACACTCACAATTTGGTGCCGTCTATAGGAATTTAGTAAGAATAGATAGCCAACATCGGACAAGAAGTAAGAGTCGGGGACGATCTGTACAGTGAGAACGAGGAGCACGTTGATCCAAATATCGAAGGAAATGACAATGATGAGGTACAAGAGGTGGATCTAGAAATGAACAATGCCACCAAGGGCTGTAACGGTCCAAGGAAAGGCAACCACGAGCAGTATTATAATGAGCACGACTTCTAAGTCTGGAAAGATCGATGTATGCAAAGGGATGGCGAGGTAAATGACCTGGCGAATAAGTTGACAGACCTACAAGCAATGGTGAACTTCATGAAGCAAAGCAAGGTGATATAGTCGGCGTTACCCTTATCGATAATGCCACCGGTTGTTGCGAATACTGACGTCTAGGAGGGAGGGAAAAAAATGACGCCAACGGTTCCTTAACACGAAAAGAGACTTACGAACTCATTCCAGCGATTTCAGTACATCGGGCGAGTAGAAACACAGAGTAGATTCCCAAAGAGGATAAGGGGGTACACAGATAAAGGATCTCGACAAGAAAATGGACAGGACCAATATCCTAGAAAGACAGTGGATCTTGAGAAGTCCAAGAGAGTGCATCCCAGTACGGAAAGCAGTATGCCAAAAAGGTTGAAGTCCATAGATATCCGAGCTCTAGGGCGATCGAATGAAGATTTGCTAGATTACCTCTAAAGGAAGAGAAACGATGCTGAGGATATGTCAGCTGCACAACCGAAGTCACCATTCTTGGTGGAGCTAGACGTATTTGAAACACCAAAGAGGTTTTCTATGTCAAGGTTTCAGGTGTACGATGGTAAGTTAGATCCTAACTTTCATATTGGTTTATATTTGATTGCAATGTCTTTGTGAAGTGGGAGCGAATAGCTGTTGTGTAAGGTGTTCTCGTCAACGTTTGGAGAGATAGTATCAGATTGGTTCCTAAAGTTACCAAAGGGATCAGTCAGGAGTTGGGAAGGCCTGGCCGAGATGTTCATAGCCAAGTTTGTGACAAACAAATTGTAGTCTTTGAGGGTCGATTCTCTATTGGCACTAAAGATTGACGATGACAAAAGTCTTAAGGAATATTCCAAGAGGTATTATGAGGTTTACAACTCGATTTTGATATATAACCAGGAGCTAGCAATCGCTTCTTTTAAGAATAACTTGGAGGATGACTGTCCACTTCAGCAATTTCTTGCAAAGATTCTCCCAAAGAAAATGGAGGATTTGCTGGCGAGAATTAAGAAGTATGCTAGGGTAGAGAAGGACAAGAAATCAAAGAAAAGAAGTACAATGAAGCAGGAGAAGCGAAATGGCTCACCAAAATGAGGTCAAGGTAAGGCCAACACTGAGAATGGAAAGCTGAGGTTAAAATCCATGCAGCGGTTAGCACAGTCTTCAAGATCCCAATCTACAGGATTTTGAAGAGGATCAGGAACCAGCCATATTTTAGGTCACCATAGCAAGTCCTAGGAGAGTCCATGGGCATATTCTATACCAGATCTCGTGCATATCATGATGAGACCAGGCATATGACCCAAGGGTGTCGAGCTCTGAAACAACTTTTAGAGGACCTTGTGAGGCCAAGACACCTAAGGGATTTGATAGATGAGGAGAAAACAAGAGAGGAACAAGCGAAACTAGCCCAAGTAACAACAATAATAGCATCACCCCCAGCGCCATAGGCAGATGGACCACAGGTTATCAAGTGATCCATTTCAAGATCAATGCAAACAAAATCAAGGACGAGATACAAAGAGTGAGACACCTGCAACATGTCTTGCAAGTTTAAAAAAAGAAGCCCCGAAGATGGAAAAGTCGGGGGCCGATGATTGTATTCACAGACAAGGATCTGGAGGTAGTCCAGTATTCACACAATGATGCTTTGGTAGTGACCCTGACTGTCAGAGAGTCCCAAGTAAGAAGAATTCTTTTTGATCAAGGCAACTCCTGTGACATCATGTACGTCAGATGTTACAAGGAACTTAACCTTTACAAGGATGACTTGGAGCAATCCGACTGCCCCATGGTTAGATTCAATGGCACGCCGATGTGGCATCTAGAAACCGCGAGTTTGGAGATTCAGGCATGAACAAAGACCATAACGATTGAGTTTACTATGATTGATACGCCTTCACCGTATAACATCATCTTGGGAAGACTTTAGCTGCATGCAATGAAGGCTGTCCCCTTCACCTTGCATTAACTACTACGATTCCCGACGAAGTTTGGGATTAAAGAAATAAGAGGAGATCAAGTACAAACGAAAAATTACTCCATAGCAGCAGTGAAGTACACCTATAATGTCAGAGAAGCAAAAATAGCTGAAGTGAAAAATGAAGATCAAGAGGTCTTGGATGATGTTGGTAAAAACCTTGCCGACAAGAGCCATGAATCCTTGAAAAGGATCCTAGTAAAGAAAGGCAACAGAGAACGATTCTTTCTCCTTGGCTCAAGCTTAGCCAAAGAAGAAAAAAGGAAATTGCAAACATTTTTGAGAGAAAACATGGAGATATTCGCTTTGACACCATACGAGATGTCGGGGATTAGCCCCGAGGCCACCTGCCACAAGCTCAACGTGGACAGGTCGGCTAAACTTGTCATTTAGAGAGCTAAAAAACCAACTCTGACCTATGTGGGAGTAGTAAAGGAAGAAGTGGAAAAGTTATTAGAAGTGCAAGCAATCCAAGAAAAGTAGGCGATCCGAAAAGTGCATTATCCAACTTGGATGTCCAACACAGTGGTGGTTAAGAAGGTGAACGAGAAGTGGAGGGTCTACGTGGACTTTATAAGCCTAAATAAGGCTTGCCTGAAGGACTACTTCCTTTTACCCAAGATAGACTAGCTGGTGGACGCCATCTTGAGACATGGAAGGATAAGCTTCCTTGATGCGTTCAGGGGTTAGATAGCTATGTTCACACTAGATGAAGAGAAGACTGCCTTTATTATTCCAAAGGGGCTCTATTGTTATAGAGTCATGTCCTTTGGACTGAAGAATACAGAGGCCATATACCAAAGACTTGTAACCAAATGTTCAAGCACCTAATTGGAAAGATCGTTGAAATTTATATTGATAACATGATCGTGACAAGCAAAGAACCTTCTGATCATCTAATCGACGTCAAAGAGGTGTTTGACATCTTAAAGGCATATCGGTTTCGGTTGAATGCCTCCAAGTGTGCTTTTAAGGTAAGATATGGAAATTTTTTGGGGTATCTGGTGCTAAGAAGGGAGATTAAGGCAAACCCTGATCAGATCAAAGCCATACTTGATCTGAAGAGCTTAACGATAGCAAAAGAAGTCTAAATTTTGATCAGTAAAGCAGCAGCATTGAACAGATTCATAAGCCACAGTTCGGACAAGTGCAGATTATTCTTCCAATTATTGAAGAAGGCTACATAGTTTTTGTGGACATAAGCATGCGAAGTCGCCCTGGCTGACTTGAAGAAGTACTTGACTTCACCACCCCTTTTTATCAACCTTAGTTCTAGGAGAAGAGCTTTTTATGTATTTGGTAGTTTCAGACCACGCGGTGAGTGCAGTAGTCATCTGAGAAAAATAAGGAGATTAGAAAAAGTATACTATGTGAGCAAGACCTTGGTAAGTGGAAGACAAGATACTTACCTTCAGAGAGACTGATGCTCGCTTTGGTGATGGCATTAAAGAAGTTGAACTACTACTTTCAGGCTCACAAGATCGTGGTGTTGACAGAGCACCCGTTGAAGTCCTTGTTGTAACATGTAGATTTATCTAGGAGGATCACACGATGGGCAATTGTTCTAAGTCAGTATGACATATAATATAAACTAATGACAATAATCAAAGGTCAAGTCTTGGCTAACTTTGTTTCTGAGTTTACATTGAACGCAAGTCTGAGGCCTAAACTAGTGAACCTTGACTTAGAATATGGGGAAGAACCAAAAGAAACGCGACTGGCAGTATAGAACCCCAAGCCAACAAAAGACAAGGAAGCTCAGAAGAAGAAGTACGAGAAACCAAAGCCTTGCAACATTTACATCTGTGAATCCTTCTACCTATTTGCCGACGGCAGTTCAAATCGGCAAGGAGCAGAGGTAGGAGTGGTACTAATTTCACCAGATGGATAGATGCTGGAACAATCAATTAGACTGGGGTTCAAGTCCTCAAATAATGAAGCAGAGTATGAGACACTAATTGTCAGATTGAAACTAGCAGCAACGATCGAAGCTGAAGAGGTGGTTGTCTATTGTGACTCCTAAATCATCGTGAATCAAGTGACAGACGATTATGTCACCTGAGATAAGAGAATGATGGCTTATGTGAAAGAAGTCATCAAGTTGTTAGCATAGGTTAGGAGGTGTCGGCTTTAACAAGTTTGTGGAGAAAACAACAGTAATGCAAATACACTAGCAATTTTGGCCTCATCCATAAAGTCAAACTCTCCAAGAACTATCATGGTGGACTAACTTATCGGGCCCATGTGTTGAGTCCCTAAAATACGAAGCAATGTGCGTGGAGTTAGGTCCAAGCTAGATGGATCTTTTGGTCAAATTTATCAAGATGGCAAGTTGTTAGAAGACAAGAAGAAAGCACACAAGATTAGACTCAGGTCGGCAAGATTCTGCTTGTCGGCTGAAGGATATCTCTACAGAGGGTCTTTTACTGGACCATTACTGCGATGTATGCACCCTTCCCAAGTTGAAGATTTTTTATTCAAGATCCATGAAGGAGTTTGTGAAAGTTAGGCAAAGGGCAAATCTCTTGCCTACAAAGCCATCTCACAAGGGTATTGGTGGCCCTATATGCAGAAGAACGCAGAAGCATATGTCAGAAAATATGAGAACGGTCAAAGGTTTGCATCTTTGATACACCAGCTAGCTGGGGACTTGAATCTGGTATTGAGTGCTTGGCCATATGCCCAGTGGGGCATAGATCTTATTGGGAAATTGCCTAAGACAATTGGTCAGAGGAAGTTCTTGTTAGTAGCGATGGATTACTTCACAAAATGGATGGAGGCTGAGCCATTAGCCAAAATTCAAGATGTGAAAGTAAGAAACTTTATTTGGAGGAACATCATCAAGAGATTTGGAATCCTAAGAACCATTGTGGCAAACAATGGCACTCAGTTTGATAGCAAGATGATAAAGGACTTCTACGCCAAGTATAAGATCAAGAACTACTACTCAATTCCTAGTTTTTCCTAAAACAACGGTTAAGCTGAAGCATCGAATAAAACCTCCCTAGATGGCATAAAGAAGAGATTGGAAGCCGCTAAGGGCAAGTGGGTTGAAGAATTGCCTAATGTTTTATGGGCATACCGTACTACGCTGAGAAGATTAATTAAAGAATTGTCTTTTGCCATGGATTATGAAACTGAGGTCGTTATACTATTGGAGATCGGCATCCCTGGAGTCATAACTCAGGTAGTAGAGAATGGAACAAATGAGGCCTTTCTAGCCCGATATCTTGATCTCATCAAAGAAAGAAGAGAGCGAGAGCAGCAATTCGGCTAGGAGCATACTAATAAAGGTTGGCCAGAGTATCTAACAAGAAGGTGAACCCCAGAGAATTCCAAGCTGGAGATCTTATTTTGAGAAAAGTTGTTGGCAACAAGAAAGATGCTAAGGAGGGTAAACTTAGCCCAAACTAGGAATGACCATACAGAATCATCTCGGTCGCTAGCAATGGAACATATCAGCTAGAAAACTGTGATGGCAAGGAATTGCTAAGACCATGGAACACCAGTAACTTGAATTTTTTTCTTTCATTAGTTTTCTTTGTTTCTTGATGTAATTTAGAATATTAGCCAAATAAAATACTAGTTCAAATTTGTCTTTGCAAACTGTTGTTGAAACTTGTCTACTAGTTAGCCATGATTAAGTAAGACAGAAAGTGTTAGACCGATGTAATGTTCCAAAGAAGGATTGGACATTTAACTTAGGCTTTCCAGGACGGTATAGTTAAACTAAGTTAAAGGGATGTTTCAATGAGAAACAAGATGAAACTAGCCTTTGCCTATGGGGCTGTAATGACCCTACCACGTACAATGATTAACACTTAATTAATTAAGGAGATTTGAATTTTAATTGTCAATTATTCTAATTTAATCTGGGATTTATGAAAATTATGGAGACTGATTCGTATATGACTCTATTGAGGATTTATTTTGAAATTAGAAATTTAAAGCCTAAATGGCTCAAGAGAGTACAAATGGTGAATTAAATTATTTTAATTTCGAGTATCAGACCATATGAGAGTTTAATTAAATATTCAATTTAGATTTATAAAATTGAGCTTTGGTTAATTGGGTCCGAATTGGAGTTAATTAACTTATGAGGATCGAGAATTAAGATTATTATGAATTAAATTTATTTATGAGGTGTTCATTTGAATATGTAATTTATTGACGAAGATTTAGAAGCTTAATCTGAAATTGAAAGCCTTAATGATTTAAGAAACCAAAATTAAGGATGGAAATAAGTTTAATTTAATATTTGGAGCCTTCTGGGAGTTTGATTAAAAATCTAATTCAGAATGATAAATTTAAATATAATTAATTCAGCTTTAATGGAAGTCAATTAGACTAATTAAATTATGTGGCATTGGTGATTAGTTATGATTAATTTAATTATGTGCTAATCAAGATTTATTAAGAATAAGTGTTATTTAATTAAATTAATCTTAACCATAAATTAAATTGTAGAATGATTTAGAATTTGAGGATGTATGTGGGCGTGGGTGTGCAGAGAACTTTTGTGTGTGCGCTCTGAGAAATCCGTGTATGTGTGTGCATGTTAAGTGTTGTGCTGGAAGTCTTACAAGAATAGGTGTGTGCACGTGTAATTAGGATACGAGGGGATGAGAGTAATGTATGTAATGTGGTGTATTGAAGGGAATAGTTTGTCATTGAGTTCAAGAACTCTAAAGAGAGGAAGAAGAAAATTGTATGGGAGAGAAAGAGAGTGTTCAGTTAGTTCCTAATTGCTGGAAATGGGGAAGAAAAACTAAGGAAAAGTTAGGAAAAATAAAGAAATGAAAGGAGACTCAAGAATTTGTGAAGAGATTCAATCATTCAACAACTCTAGGTAACTTGCACGGGCAGTATCATCTGGCCAAGCATTGTGAGTAATTTCTTTATAAAGATATTTTTATATCTAAATTACTTTGAGAATGACTATATTATCTGATAATTTGGGCCACCTATGTTTTGTTATGAAATGTTGATATGATAAGTTCGTGAACAAGAATCTTGGAACCGTTAAGTTATACTTTGAAACTCTAAAACGTGTACGATACGATATGTCTTCCAAAATGAGGTTTTGTTAGGAATGAATGAGTAAGATATGATAAGCTTTTCAAAAATGGAATTTCTTTAAGAAAAAATGAATTCCTTTTGAAACGATAACTAAGATAATAGCTTGGGAAATGTCTTTTGATCCATAATGACTTTCGTATAGTATTCAACTTGTCGTGTACGTTTAATATAAGTTATTGACTCACTGTGATATAATGTATGACGTCGATCTTTTATGATCGTTTCGTATGATTTCGATTGTATCAATTTGTATGATATCTGCCCGTTATAGACATTTTGATAAAATTGCCGAAGTGAGCGTTTCACATAAGCGTGCCCTATATGGACTTTTTGTACCAAGTCGTCCCAAGTGGACATTTTGCATAAGTCATCCAATAAGGACGTTTTGTATAATGTCGTCTTAGATGGGTGTTTTGCATGAAGTCGTCCTATGTGGGCGTTTTGTATGAAGCCGCCCAATGAGGGCGTTCTGAATGTTTCATTCCGCCGTGAACGTTCTGTGTGGTATTCCGACAAGTTTTGATAAGACAATTGGGCACTATGAATTGTGAAAAGATTTGATGATCCATATTAGTTATTATATGTTTCTGAAGTATGCTTTAATTATGTCAAGAATGTTATATTGTTTTGTTTAAGTTATGGATCTCATCTATTTAACCCCTTTACATCGAGATTATTTATTGGGCTCCAACTCACTGTGTTATTTATGTGTGACCAAGCCTAGAACTTCTGCCTGGACTCTATCTTGTCAACCAACCTATGTGCCTCATGTGGACGTTTCAGATATGTCAAATGGTCAAAGCCATGTGATTAAAGTTTAAGTTTTGTTTTCTTGTTTGGTTAAACAAGTCTTTGTTTATTTTGTAACTAGGACTAAGTTCTTTTTTGTCTAGTCAGTACATATGATGATGTGATGTATATATATATATATAAAATAAAATAAAAAAGTTTTAAATTTTCTATCTCATATAAGTCTACACAGTTCAATGGATGTTGTTTTTTTGTTATTTGCTTCAGCTAGCCCCTTTATTATGTTAATTTGTCTCAAAGGCCTTCGGTAATCCTAGGATTACTGGTCGGTTATGATGCTAAACCTATAGAGGTGGGTGTGGGTCGTGACAGCGGCAATAATGTCGAACTGTCGACCTGGCTAGTTTGAACAAAAAGCCGAGGTAGTTAGTATTGTAAAAGTGGTGCACTAAGGTCCAGCTATAAGTGTTTTGTTTAGACGAGCTAAACATGATGACTTTGGGTCATGGATGTCTAAGTTGATGAAACTTAGGCAAGATTTGGATGCCTGATCCTTAATGAAAACGTAAGTTTTAACTTATATTCACATTAGGAGGCAAGAAGTTGATATGAGTTACACTTGGGCTGAATCGTTAATATGATTTGAAAAGAATTACACTTGGGTAAAATTTTCAAAAGTTTGTGGTTTGACATACCTGCGATAAGGTCATCTGAGATAATTGTGGCGTCCGAGATGAGTTCATCTAAGCTTATTGAAGAGCCGAGATAAGATATGATATCCAGGATGTTTTACTTAGAAAAATTTATGAGAAACCAAGTATTGAAGACGTACAAAAGCAAGATATTGAAAGTAAAGGAGACAACCACTCAATATTTAGTAAAACGAAAATGTATTCACAAAGTAAAAGTTGTTTAAGTACATCAAAAGGCACGTCAACCTTGAAAGACAAAAGTTATGATTGTTTAAAATAAAAGCAAAGAAAAATACAACTGAAAAGAAGAAAAAAGTCCTAAGTGCTGGACTTTTGGATTGAAGGGCACACATGGTATAATAGTATTAGACATTTTCAAGTTATTGAGGTGAAAACTGTCATCTGGAGCAAATTCCCAGTTGCCTGAGAATATGAGGTAGTCATCTCTAGCACCCTTATTGGAGTCCGGGAGGTTGTTGATCTTCATTTTAGATAGTAAGATGTGCCATTCTTGGATTGAAGGACACACACGGTACACTAGTACTAGGCATCTTTGAGGTTGAGATGGGCATTATGTTGACGGTTCAATTCTGCGATACCGTTAATTATGCGGACGGTGTTGATGGCTAGTTGCATTGGGTTTAACTTGTAAAAGTTTAGCTTTTCCCGAAATAAGATGTTAAAGGGGAACCTAATTCTACCCTCAACAAAGGACACTACGGGGAATGGCATATAGTTAGCTTCAAGCAATATTGAGTCGTTATCACCAGCAAGTCTGATGTGGACGTTGGACGGGATATCAAACTCTCAACGAAATTTTTCTATCTTAGTTGGGGTATCAACTCTCCACTTATGCATACCCATGATCTCGGGAAAATTGGTCTAGTGTTGTTTACCTAGGTTTTGGTTGTCAAAATGGTGCTACGGTGTTTTGGAATAGGGATTCTGGTAATCCTAGGCCCAACGTTTTGGGTTTTTGTTTTGCTAGTGTGTATTGTTCTAACAAATACCAAAATTCTAATTCAAAAAGTGCACAATAGAAGATGTTGAACAAGCAATCTGGTAACAATGGAGAAAAGCGAATTCAGGATGTATAAGGACTTAAAAGCAGAAAACGGGTTCAGTATAAGGGAATGAGAAGCAATCAAAATGTGGAATGTTAAGAACATAAAACAAAGCGTTTGAGCAAGCATGGACAATTTTGGTAAAATCACAATGCGAAATATACAAGAAATCTGGAAAAAATTAAAAGATCAAGCAAACACGAGAAATGATGTGCCAAAAACATGCTTGTAGATTTAAGAACATGAAGAACATTAAAGAACTGAAACATAAATCGCAGGATTGAGGGACTTATAGTTCGAAATCTGAAAAGTGGATGTCGGATTGGTGGTTACGGAGATGAAATGATACTGTTGATCATAACAGATTGCAGAAATGTTGCTAGAACTAGTTGGATTGAGTAGTTACAAAGCTTTAAGTGGACGAAAATGGAGTTCTAGGAAGACAATGTCTGAGAAGAGAGAGAGACGAGAATATGAAGTGAAAGGACGGAGAGAGATGGAAATGGTTATGATGGAATTCAAAAGAACGACAAAGGTAATGATTTAAATGCCTAGGGAGATGTGCCTCGCTGATGTCAGGTGGCGTGAGGCAGAATCGATGTGATGTGATAAGTGCGCACCAGTAGTGTGATGACACGTGGAAAGGCAATTGAGTCTGTTACGAGATGAAAGCTCATGAATATTGAGTTCTTGAAATTCTTGAACTAGTAGGTAATGGCCTCGGCTAGTAATCCGATCTCGGATGAGATGATGAACTTGAATGAGGACATGTTGGTTCTTGATTCTTGACTAGTGGACACGTGAGTCTTTGTTTCTTAAAACTGACAAGTCATGATCTTAGTACGAGGAGTATCTCTAGCATTTTATTTAGCTGACATGTTAGAAGATCATACAATATAGGCTTTATCCCCTTAAGTTGCCGAGGTAATAGAACTTAGGGGCAGTTGTGGGGACTGTACGGGGAGCAAATATTCCGGCAAGCCGGTACTCCTTTCTTCTGAGCTCCGTCGATGCCCGATCACCTGCGAGCAAGTAATGGTGAGCTACCCGGCGGTGTGTGGCCGAAAAAACCCTCCGACGGTCAAGTTAGCACACACCTTAGAATGGATAGAGAGAAGGGAGAGAGTGTTTGAGTGTAAGAAGTCCTTACAGAGATGTTCGTGTGTTGCGTATGGGGGGCGCAGACATGCTTACAACAATAATAAAAAGCCCATTATACCCCATATACTAACATTGTTACAACCCCCTCATATTGTCTCCAACTATAATTACATTGTTCTTTCTCTGCTACTCATGTTGAAACCCTATTGGATCTCAATTACTCATTGGAAACCTAATAAGGAATACCACTTCCCATTCTTTTATAAAAGTCATGTCTGCAATGGTAATTCTCATGAAGTTGTTTGTATCCTTGATGGTTACGTGTGGAAATTAAGATATACCTTGTGAAATACATAACATATGTATTGTTAATTTGTTTGCTGGGCAAATTACATTGACCTATCTTTAAAAAATAAAAATTATGACTTGTTCCATTAGTAATTACCTTCAACTGCCATAAAAATCATTCGTAAACAAAACTTCAAAGGGTTAACTTGATGGTTAAGGTCTGGGTCTGTGGTGTACTCCCTCTAAGATCTCAAGTTCAAAATCTCTTAAATACAAATAATTTCTTGGGACTAGTCCATACATGGCTTTCATTGGGACCCCCACAAGTGGATGGTGGGATTAGTCCTCTAGATTAGTCAGTCTAATGGGGTAAACTATAAATAATAAAAAAAATCATTCTTAAACATTTTTAAGCCCCAAGATATTTAAAATTCGAAGGTTGAATCACAGTATTTGGTTTTTCTTGGGCTACACATTGTTAAAACTTGAACTATAATTGAAGAGAAAGTGTTGATTTTGTTTGAGGACACCCCCCCCCTCTCTCTTTAACCTTCTTTTCTTTGTCACCACCTAGGGATGACAATGGGGTGGGGTGAAGGTAGATTTTGTAGTTCCCTTATCCTACTCTTGCCCCATATCATGTCGGGGATATGTTAATTATTTAACTTTAGGAATGGTGGTACTAATAAAAAAGAGAAGTGATATGTTGTATATTATAGACAGTGAATTTATAAAAGATGAGAGTTAAAAGAAGATAGATGAGAAATAAAGAAGTGAAAATGATTGTTAAGTATAAAATTTAGTTGTCATCTTATTATATATTTAACATTCATAATGAATCACAAAGGGTTATTAATTTTTTTTTTTCTCACCTTGTTGAAAGTGGAGTGCACAAGTCCTTTTACAGTTAGAGACAGGCTTTTACTACTCTCTCAAAGCGTATTGAAGACCTGCTGCAAAGGCGCTGCCTCAGGTGCTAGCACCGACTGAAGTTCCCCCTCATATTTGAACAAGATCACTTATTAACAATTTTAGGCCTCGTTTGAAAATTAATTATTTTAATAATTTTTTAGTTTTTAGTTAAAATATGAGATAAAAAAATTAGTATATTTGGAATGATTTTTTAGTTTTTTTCAAAAAAAAATGTGCAAAAAATAGAAAGAAAAGAAAATCTTTAACTTTTTGGTATAGTTTGTTAGCTTTTTAATTTTTTTAGTGACTTTTTAACTTTTAGGCTAAAACAGTAAATTGTCAAACAAGGCTTTGTTTCATCTTTGGACCGTGTTTAAGAACCACGCCTAACTTTTAGAATAAGTCAAAATAGATTTTGCACCATTAGATCACAATAAAAATACCCTAACGAGTGATGTATAAAAAATTACCATAGCTATATTTTATAAATATATATTATATAAACCAAAAGAAAGGGCACCAAAACATTATTTTCAATATTGATTAGAGCATCTCAAAGGAACGAGACAAAAGGCCGATCTGAAGCATTTTACTAGTGAAAGTTGTGTTGTTCTTCCTCCAAAGGGCTCTCCATCACAAGGCATTTTGCCCATTTTTATTTTGGCTCTCCTTAAGTAATTAGTATCCATTGCTAGGCAAAGAGTTTTCCTATCATTTTGCCCATATCTAATTGCCACGTCCATCTTTGTTGCATCTTTACTTGTTCCATATTTGTTTTTTCTTCTTTTTTCTAGCCCATTTGATCATTTAAAAATATTACCGTTGAAAAAATGTGATCGTTTAAAAATATGATTGTATAAAAATATTATTTAAAAAATTAATTTAATAATATATTTTTAATGTGGGGATGTATTTTTAGGGTCGTACCATGTGAGCGAGATATGGCCGAAACATTGGCCGAGGTGCCACGTGGAAGACCTAAGTTTTTGAAATGATGATGATACTGTCGAGATATAGTGCGATAACACCGGAATCCGAGATATTTGGATAGAAGATAAGAGTCCTAGATAAGTGAGGTGCTTAGTTCGGATAGGAATGAGGCTCCTGTGGAATTCATCCATATCTAATTTAGAGTTTGAGATAAGCATTATGCTTGAGTCCTGTAAAATGAGACTTCTAAGGGCGAGTGCACTATTGGTTATAAAAGTAAGGCATCCTTGTAAGTCTAAGGTATGCTTTTACTTATGCATTGAGTACTTATTCGATATCTTTGAGAGATAAGATTGACTGACATGATCGTCGGAGTGCCCCTAGTGGACGAACTACCGCAGCATTCTTATCTTTTTGTTGGCAAGTGATTGGTTTAATTTATTCTGTCACGTGCTCTTCAGCTTAGTTCTCTACTTGGTTGTGAGGTCAAAAATCAACACTCACATATAAAAAAATAAATATTGTAAATGTCACGTCAGCAATCACGTCAATACTGGGTACATATACAACATATCATAAAAAAAGATTGTAGAGTAAATTATACTTTGTACCTTTGCATTTTACACCAAAACCCACTTTGGCCCTCACGTATGAAATCATACAATTGTTGGAACAATCTTCTGTGTAAATAAAATAACTTGAAATAATTCAAACAAAATAAATAAATAACATACCGAATTTATTTCGTTGAACCGAATAAATAACTTAAGACCAAGTCGAGTGTGTGACACTCTGTCCTTAAGACAGATTCACCCCGCTATGGTGCTTACGGTTGAGTGGCGTCTATCTCCCAGGATACAATGATCTTCACAAAATTGTTGTAGCACACCAAACAAATTTGTACGGCGAAACAAACCCTGTGTTCTATACTCTCTTTGAATTTTCCTAAAACTGGAATGAAGAAAAATGCACACAATATAATCTGGACAGCAATGAGACAATTTTAGACTAAATTTTCGGATCTTTAGACTGCTGGAATATGGCTCTATTTATAGACAAATACTGTTGTCCGAACAGGTTCCAATTTGAATGAACAGATGAGATTCAAATGAACAGGTGCAAACTGTTTCAAACAGTTTCTGCCATTGCACATGGAATAGTTATTCCTTCCAAACAATTTGAAATGTCGGTCACCATGCAGTGTTGGTATTCAGAAAAATACATCCCACAAAACTGCCCCCTAGGTCTATTACCTCAGCATTCTGATGGTGATGGAATCTATTCCGATATTTTGCCATTCTTTCTGAAGTAATGCGTTCAAAAACCGTTTTAGCCGAGATAATTCCTCTCCAGCGACAGTTCTCTTCGGAAGAACAAACGGTTATTCGCATCGTACTTTTTCACGCGCATGGCGAGTTGTCAGCATACTAACCGTTCCTTTCACGTGTTTTGTCTTCATTGGAGCGTGTCAGTACGCGCCTGAAGGCTGTCTGTTCGTTCGTCTGCGCCGTCTGACGCTAGTGCGTTGCTCTAGCGCAATAATGCCCTTTTTTGCCGCTTGTTCACGTTTTGGACAAACTCTCCTTTGCCTCTTATTTCCCTTACTTGTTCATTATCTGTCTTCTGCTCTTTCTCTCTCTGAAAGCTCTTTCTTCTTCGAATCCCATTGCTCGATCTCTCTTCTCTGAACTTCTCTTAATCCCTCATTTCTTGCGAAAGCCTTCTTTTGCTGTTGCAACCAATTTCTAGCCGGCGAACATTGCCCGGCTTTACTTGTTCCGGTAAGATTTCATTCCTTCCAATGTTAATTTCTCTTTCTGCGCTTTTGTCTGCCTGTTGCCATTACTATCTTATGTTCGATCCTTGGGTTATTTGTATCTTGAATTTGTCTATCCTTACTTCTATACTTTTTCACCATTCCTTTTCCACTGTCTTGATTTGATTTTTTTTACTTAGTATTCTCATGTGTCTGAGAGCTCCTAACCTCTGTTCTGGATCTGAAAACTTCGTCTTTGTTTTCATCTTTTTTGTATCTGCCCCAGATCTGTGCCTATCAATCTTGTCTTGAGATCTTAGTTGGATTTGTTGCGTAAACCTATGCAAATTTAGGGAAAACTGGGAATAAGCCTTATCATCCATCTAGATGTTTACCGATGGTTCTTGTAACCCATCCTAAAAACGCCCATCTTCAAAACATATTTTAAGATTGACATAAGGGTATTAGCATAGGTTAAATACCCAACAAAACTTGAATATTTAGCAGGAATGTTCTACCCACCGATGTCACTTAAAAATAGCTGGGACAGTGATACCATCATGCCCTACAGACATACGATGCCCTTTATAGTTAGCTTTCACCGAATGTGACTTCGGCTTCACTGATCCCCTTGTCTTCAGCGAAAGTTCCGTTTACTTCTATAGGCTGAACCCCGTGCAAACTTTAATCACTTCTTATAGGGTAAATAACGTATTACTTGCTAAGCTAGCAGAGAACCTATAGAATTCACTACTGGCCACCTTCAATAGCCTATACAATGTGCCCTCTGACCTGAAGATAGGGTTCGTTTTATTAAACCGAGATCTACTCAGTACAAATCTTAGCCGACCTCCAGACTCCAACAAGGGCTGGATGATGATTTCTCATTGCTTCTGGAAATGAGGATTTGGCCCAGCATGCAAGATGTCCAACCCTACCCTCTTCCTCGAACAATACATGAAGAGTCAAGAGTAAGAAGGCCCTGAGTCAACATAATTGTTTTTTATTAGTCCTTAATTATTTTTTGTTATCTGACGTCTGTTTCTTTGTCCTGCCCGATCTTCATCACCACCGAAAAATTTTCGTCAATCTTACTTTCCCAGGAACAGATCTAAAACATCCTTAACCTTCCAATCCATAAACGAAAAGCCCCACCTGTTAATTAAACTACATCCCTACATACAAATCCACTTACACCGAGCGTCCCAAGAAAAGAAAAAGAGAGTCTTTCATCACCCACAGCCACAAACCTTAACTGTTCTACATCCCGAACAGATCAAGAGTCCACATTTACCCGCCGATTACTTCCATCACTTCGCCCCTACTAATACCAATTCAATGAAACTAAACGTCGCGAAGCTCTGGTAAAGAACTGCCGAATGATGGTTCGTTCCAAGGCTGTCGTTCAAAACCTTCTGCGATCTTCCAACCTTACGCCGAAGCCGCACCACGCAATCAATGCTCCCACCCAAACCAAAGAGGG
Source organism: Camellia sinensis (assembly GCF_004153795.1). Lineage (NCBI taxonomy): Eukaryota > Viridiplantae > Streptophyta > Magnoliopsida > Ericales > Theaceae > Camellia > Camellia sinensis. The sequence goes on along the minus strand of NW_021025623.1, from coordinate 285,441 downwards.
GGGGGGGGAGGGGGGGGAGTTTAAAAAAGCTCAGCCTTAAAGCCAAGCTACAGATGCCGAAGCTTGAGGATGCATTGCCTATTCAAAGCTGGCAGAAAGCAAAAATCAATCTCTGTTTCCACCAAGAGGTCAGCTGAGGGTCAACCCTCAGGGTACTACCAATCAAGAGCCCAAGGTCTTCGTCTTGCACGGACCTCGGCTTCCAAAGAAGCCACGTCCCTGGCCCTGATCTATTCCTGAGGATAGGCCATTATGTAGTGAAAGTGTGACGACATTAACGTGGTTGTTCGCCCTCAGCACATGCATCTTCTCCTTCACCGGAATGGACTTGGAACGAAATGCTTTAAAGCTTAAGTTGAAGGTATTGGGAATTACGCTTCTCAATTTTACTCCAAAAAACAACTCGTTCAAAGTAAAAGTTTATTTTCTTTGTTTGTATTTGTTGATTTTTTTTAAAATTTCTCCCCTTCTTTC
>NW_021025623.1:270623-284917 GCF_004153795.1 Camellia sinensis | reverse complement strand
GCCGAGGTGCCACGTGTCCTGGTAGTTGAGCCGAGATGATCTCGGAGTTGCCGAGGTTATCCCCGAAGATATCGGAATCCGAGATAAGCAGATAAGGGACAAGAGTCCTAAGGCAAAGAGGGGACTTAACCAAGATAAGGATAAAGCTCTTAGGGAGTTTTATCTTTATCTCTTATAGAGTCCAGAGTAAGCAGTAAATTGGAGTTCATAGAAGTCATACTTCTAGTGGGACTTGGATTGAGTATATTATAAAAGAGAGGCACCCCCGTGGGTCTAAGGTATGTAATTTATGTTTTGAATATTCAGTTTAGCACTTGATTATCTTTAAGAGATATACTGACTTGATCGTCGGAGTGCCCCCGGGTGGAAGAACCACCGTCGGAGCTTTTTCTTTCTGTTACAGGTTGCTAAAGCCATCTATTCTGCCTGTGCTCTCCAGCTGATCACTAAACGGACAGTGTGGTCAGATTTTCACCCACACAGTATTTTTATAAGATATATGTTTTGCCTAACAATTTTGGAGTTGCTCCTGTAACCCACATTCGACTATTAAATATTCACTATATTTGATTTAATATAAAATTTTAATACGACATGTAATATACAAAGTGCATACTGACAATTTTAAATAAGAAGTTAAAAATGAGTCTTTCAGACTAGCACTAATTAACGATTTAAACATTGTGAAAAAATTATTGTTGTAGATATGATGCTTGTTTTACTGATTAAAACTTCTTAATTTTAGCCATTTAAAAGTAGTTCAACTTTCAAACTCTCAATAAACATATCTCTATTAAGATCCGCAAATGTTAACAAAAAAGTTAACCAAAAATAAAAGAATAAAAAAGTTAACAAAAAAACAAAAGAGTAGTAATTATTCTTGGGGAGACTTATCTATATGTCATGATAGATAGACTTATTGTTTAATAGGTCATGTGAGAATTAATGACGTTTTTTATTAAACACTATTAAAAAATATCACTAATTATTAATTTTTAGCGGCAATTTGAAAATTATGTCATAAAAAATGTCACTAATTATAAGTTCTAGCGACAATTTTAAAAAATCATCACAATAAAATGTCACTAATTTTTAACTTCAACGACTGTATGAAAAATTTGTCATAGAAAAATATCACTAATTATAAGTCTTAGCGACAATTTATAAAAATCGTGACAAAAAAAGTCAATAATGTCAAATTTAGTGATATAGATAAAAAAACATTACAAAAAATTATTTTTAACGACGATTTTATTAGTACTTTTTTTCAATAGAACTTGATGGGAATTAAATTTAACTATTATGAGTTATTAATAGTTTATCCTTATTCTTCTTGGGACAATTTGTAGAATAATAGTGTTTTTATGAATAATGCTATATGCACCAATTAATGTACTAACTAGTGTACCAATAGATGATGTGATATAATTTTAAATTTTTTTGATATTTATAATTTAAATAATGTGTGAGGTCAATAATAATATGGTAATACTAGTTGATATACTAGTTAGTATATTAATTTGTGGATATAGAATTGTCTCAACTCATTTGAAAAGGCACACTCGTTTATCAACGTTTAATTGGATGGTTTATCAACATCCCAAGCTCGGTACAACCCATGGGCCCACAAGGGCCCAAAACAACCTAAGTCAAGTATCAGAAATTGGTTTCCATACATAAACCCATAGACACTAAGGTGTACACAAGTACTAGTAATGCCATCCATAAGAACTGTAAAAATTATTATCCGACTATCATTGTCCCTCCCCATTCTTATTCTTTCTGATAAGTAAATATTGCTGCTCAATAATATGATAAACAAAAGAGATGATGCAAAAAAATAAAATAAAATAAAATAACTCGACAACCTTGATCCAATATTGACATTGACATAGAAAGTACAAAAAAAATAAAAAAATAAAAAAATCATAGAAGGATCAAATCTTCTCAAAGTATTGTTTGAGCCCAACAATATGTTATTAGTAAATGGGAAATGAAAGGAACACCAGTCTCTTTGCATAAAACCAATCCTAAAAATAACAAGGTTTTAGCCTAGTTGATCATAATTTCTGCACTTTACTAAGAGGTGAATAGTTCTAGTCTTATTATAAAGCATGACTCCCCCTCCTCCAAACTATGTCCTTTCATGTAGGAAGAAAAAAATACATGGTTCCTCTCCAATAGGAGTGAAGTTTGGTTTGGTTCAATCGGAGCTATACCACCACACCACAACCTAGAGTAAAGTTTGGTTTGGTTCAATTGGAGCTATACCACCACATCATAGGCTGTACACTGATAATCTAAATTGCTCATCTTGTAAACTTATATTTGTAAATCATTCATGAAAGAAATAAAACTAATAGTTGTTCATTTTTTTAAGACAAATATGATAAAATTCTATTACTACAAATCTACGATTATCAGATTAATATAATTTTTTTGATAAATTTATAAACATAGATGAACAGTTTAAATTATTAGAGTTTGACCTATGATGGAGCACATAAACCTAGCTGGAGAATAGATGTGACAACCCTCACCATTGATTTGTGCTAATTTATATGATTAAGCATGTTAAATGACTGATTGATTGAAATCCTGAACTGATTGATTGAGTGTATAGCTTAATTGCATTTCTATCTGTTGACTGTTGAATGATCTGTTCATGTTTTGCGCTTTAAACTGTAAATTGAAGGCCTTATCGGCGGCCGAATCTGAAATTGATTAATATTTTATGCTAGTTAGAATTAATGTGATTTTATGGTATGTTTAATTGAAGTTTGATTTTGATATGATTAAATTGGATTAAATAGTGTTAAATCACATAAGTTAGACTTATTTACCCTTTTACCACTTAGTGGCCTATCTCTACAACACTTTGAGACTTGATTTTATATCATTTCATCAGCCCATTTCTTGAGCCTAACCGACTAGAGAGAGAGAGAGGTAGGAGATAGAGTGATTTTCATCTTATTTTTGGCTTGGAGATTAAGAGCGTTGGAGGAAATTTGCATGATTGAGCTTCTATTTTTGTAATTGAGGAACCTAGGTAAGGAATTTATCCTTATAACTGTGAATTAAATTAGTTCTTGCATGGTTCATGGAAATTTAGAGATTGAAGTCAAGTTTTGGTTTAGATTGTTGAATTGAAGCTTAAATAATGCATGCATGTGCATATCATGAAGTTTGAGGTTGTTTTCATAGAAATTCTTGCATGCATGTCCACATTTTTGTTATAGTCCATGAACTCACCATGTTTTGAAGTTAAATCTTGCATTTGATCTTGTTTTAGAACATTGGAGTTTCAAGGAACCCATGCATGTGTTGAATTTGCATTGTTCTTCATGTTCATGAAAACTTCTTTGGAATTTGTGTGCAATTGAACTACTTTGGGTTTTGATTTCTCAAATTGATCTTTGAAACATGTCATACTATGAGTTTGCAAGTGGTTTCCAGAAAATTAACCCAAAAGGATCGATTTTGGTACATTTAAAGTTGAGTTTTGAGCTTGAGGTTCAAATATGAAAATTCCAGATTTTGGACCCACGCTCGAGCGAGGAACTCCACGCTCGAGCGTACACTCTGAATACATGCAGTCCGCTCGAGCGTAGAAAGTGATGCTCGAGTGTAAAATGCGTGTATCCAGTACTTTGCATGTGTTTACAGTCCGCTCAAGCGAGAGAGTTCACGCTCGAGCGAGGACTTGTGTCTCATGCTCGAGCGTGGATCGAGCGCCCGTCGAGCGTGATTTTTGTGCATCCAGTATTTTTACTGTAGCTTACAGTCCGCTCGAGCGACGGAAGTCACGCTCGAGCGGAGCTCCTTTGTTCTGCATGTCTGCTCGAGCATAGGAAGCCACGCTCGAGCGTGGACCCCTGTTTCAGCAAATTTTGAAAAGTGTTTTTAAGTGTATCTTTGTATCCTCATTTCATCCTAGACACTCCTAGGCCTAGTTTAAGGCATCTTAATGAGGATATTGATGTAGAACCACACCGAGGCAAATTAGGGATTAAGTTATTATTTTCCAATTGTGTAGCTTAGTGTGTGTTCATCCTGTAACTATGTAGGGTTGGCATCCGAGGACGCACACTAGCTCATCTGTAGCCCAGAACTTTGTGAGTAACAATGTTGTAAAGATATGTTCAATCATGAATATTTTCTGAATGAACAACTGTACTGCTTTCTGAAATGATATTTCTTACTGAATGAATGAATGTTGTCTTATTTGTGAACTGTATTCATGGCATCCATAGCAATTTACTTTACTGTATTGCACTGCTACTGCCACAAAGATCTCTGTCGGTTCCCATGTTTGGAACCACTACTGTTTACTGATACGATGACCATCAATTGACTGTTCGGTCTGATAAGATCTACTGTATTGTTTGCTATTGGATGTACCACTTATGACTGCTATGATTGAATAACTGATATACTGTTCAAATGACTGTTTTAAATACTGAAAGGACATTCATTCTTAACCTCTTTACGCATATGTTATTCACTGGGCTTTAGCTCACTGCTCATATATATATGTAGGTGTTCAGGCACCGGACCGTTGCTAGAAGCGTCAGGCTCAGCCCTTGTTTTGTTAAGCCAACCTTTGTGCCTCACTTCGAGGTTCCAGATCTGTTCAAACTAAGGCTGCTTCTGGGATGTCTCAGATTCACCCTATCTGTCTCTGTTATGTATAGACTGTATTGACTGTTACTGTACTGTTACGGTAGGGATTCGGGCCCTAACCTGAATGATTGTACATGTTGTATGTATATACTGTTTTTGTTCTGAATATGATTATGTTATGAAAAGTCTTTTTGCATACAGACTGTCACAGTTCACTGGACATCTTTTATTTACTGTTTTGGCTTCTGTCAGCCCTTGTACTCTGTATTACTGTTTTACTGTTAAGCAGGCCTTCGGTAATCTCGGATTACTGGCCGGTTACGGTGCTAAACCCATAGGGGCAGGTTTGGGTCGTGACAATAGACTTCTAAGTGGAGAGGAGCTTATTAAAATAATAATAATAATAATAAAAAATACCCAATCACAAGCTTGTATAAAGTAGGATTCTGTAGGAGATATCTACTAGCCGTCCCCTTTTTTAGAGTTATTACTTATTAGGTCTTTTTTATGCACCAATAAGTTCACTTGTATTTTTTTTCTCTCATTTTTGCCCTTTTTTTTTTTTTTCCTTTCCCATTTCCTTTTTGAACTCCAAATAGAAAATCGTGATTTGGCCACCAATTACCACTTCTAACAGTCGATGACCAACTTTGGTCACCGTTTCTAACTGATGCCAACCACCACCGACCTTCGACGACCTCCAACAACTACCTTCGACTGCTGACAATATTTTTTGTGGCCATTTTCCATCTCCAACACATCACTACCGCCACCACCTCCTCAGATCTGGTAGTGACAAGAGAAAAATAAAAGAGGATGAAGATAATGAAGGAGAGGGATTGAGAGCCCTTACCAGAAGTTCTTATCATTTTTCACATTCTTAGATCAACACAGAGAATTAAAGACTAATTTAGTGATAAATTTATCACCGACATTGACACATTCAGTAATAAATTTACCATTGAATGTTTGTAAAAAAATTACAGAAGCCAAATCTAGTCATCGTCGTCACAAATCAACACAAAAATAAAATGCATATTCAATGATAAATTTATCATTGAATTAAGTAATAAATTCATCATATCAGTTCCACATGTCTTGCAAACACATATCTTCACCAACACATTGTAGGGAGAGATTCTCGGTCTCACGGGCGACTATGTACAATACAGATTTGTCACCGACAATAGTAGATCGGCATTGAAAACACCTAGATCTGAAGCCATTGTTGAAGTTTAGCGTCGAAGATGGTAGATCGATGGTGGAGGAGGATGGTGGCAATAGTGATATTGAAGATAGTAGATCGATGATGGAGAATTGTTGTATTGAAGATAGTAGATGAATGATGAATGAGGAGAGATGATGATGGCAACGATGGAAGAAGACGATAGTATTAGGCGAGTGATGATGGCGGCGACGAGAGAGGAGGACGAGGGTAGCAGTTGAGATAAGTGTTGTTGACGACAACGGATGGGGACAATGGTTGAGTCAAGAAACGGCGACGACAAGGGAGGATGAGGCGATGGTATGAGTCAAACGGTGTTGACTGCATCAGAGGGGAACGATGGTGTGCTGGAGAGAGAGAGAGAAAGAGAGAGAGAGAGAGAGTTGAATGATTCAGAGAGAGTAGGAAGTTGGACTGAATACTAGGGTAAAATGGGAAGATGGACTAAATTATTTTGAGTCATGACCTCATGGAAATAAGTCTAGTTCAAAGGACCGGCCCGTAACTCCCCGGTCTTGTAGTACATGGCTGATAGAAACACACATTCGGCTTGTTTGATACAACTTCCTAGCAAGTTCAAAGTTATAATAAGAAATCAGAGGCTAAAAAGTAAAGAAGTGTGTCTAGAGTATCGTGCGATAAGTGAGTACCCATTAGACTAAAAGGGAAGTTTTATAGAACGGTTATTAGATCAGCGATGTATAAGATGGAATGTTGGGCAACTAAGAAATAACATGTAGATAAGATGAATATTGTTGAGATGGGGATGCTAAGATGGATGTGTGCAAGACTGGAAAAGACAGAATTAGGAATGCGTATATTTAAGAATGGGTAGGAGTAGTACCAATAGAAAATAAATTGAGAGAATTGAGATGGTTTGGTCATATACAACAGATCATATATAATGGAGACCAACGAAGGTAGTAGTAAAGATATATGCTACAGCGACGGTAGATGGTAGAATTCGGGAAAGGAATAAACCTAGATTGACGTAGACTAGTGTAATACATAGAGATATGAATCTACTTAATTTAACTAACAAAATAACTTTGAATATAGTCGAGTGGAGAAGAAAAATTCATGCAACCGATCCCATTTGATAGGACATAAGGCTTGATTTGATTTAGTTTGGTTAGTGTAGGTAAAAATTACACCAAACTTAGCACAAATTTCTATAATATAAAAAGGGTCAAATTCATTTTACCAGCATTTGTTAAACAATATTTCTTTAGAGTGAGTTTAAATTTCTGAAAAAATAAAATAAAATTAATACAAGAAAAAGATAATTTTTATCCCCATTTTTTCCAAACCTAAATTAGATTGATATGTTAATTAAAATAAAATAACTTAAAAATATAATTAAGGATTGATCTAAAATATAATTAAATCAAATTCAATTAACATGTTAAGAATTACAATAAATAATTAAGAATTTAAGATTAATTGTGATCTAAAATATAATTAAATTAAGAAGTTAGAACTACAACGAATAATTAAATATTTAAAATTAATTGTGATATAAAATATAATTAAATTACTAAAATTGGAATACAAAGTTAAGAATTATAAAAAAAAAAATTAAGAATTTATAATAAATCATGATTTAATTGAATTAATGTTAGGCATTATAAATTACAACAATGATAGAGACCACTAATTTTGGAGCTCTAAAATGATCACTAATGACATGGTACTCAATAAAAAAAGAAAAAAAATACAACACCAAGGTCCAAACATCAAATCATTCATGATGGAGCCCACTGCCATATCATTAGTGGTAGCACTAATTAGTGCTCTCACTCATTTTCCTATAAATTATGTGTATAAAAAAGCAGAAAGAGAGAATAACAAATAAAAGTATATATTTGAAAATATTACAGTCATTTTATATCTAAAGTTATCAATGTTCACTGTTGCATTTGGTTCAAAATCATATATTTTCTAATTATATTTTAAACCATAAGGAGGCAATGTGCGTCAAACCACAAGGAAGTAAAATAAATTTTATGAGTAAAAACCAATAATAAAATACTACAAACAGCTCCATATGCTGCACCAAACGACCCATTAGCTTGAGAAATTGTAAACAAATATGGATAAATAAGCCCTTTTAACACATGACTTGTTAAACAAATTTGAACACTACTTTTCAGTAAAACTGCTATGGAAGGGTTTGGATTGTGCATAAGATCACAACAAGATTTCTTTCTACCTATATCTACAAACACGAAGAATGCCTCCGTTTAGAAAGTGGGTTGTTTTTTTAGTTTTTTAGTTTTTTTAGTTATTTTAACTTGGGCTAAAAAGCTTGGTTTGGAAATGACTTTTTGACTTTTTTTTTGTGAAAGAAGAGTGTAATAATTATGGGTCGGATGTTATGTTTTGTTTGTTGTGACTAAAATAACATATTTTGTCTTTTGTGGCTAAAATAGCCACAAACCAACTTGCCAAACGGACCATAATGAGAAGAAAAAACAAAAATAAAAATAAAAATAAATTAAAAAAAAATCATAACTGGCATGTGTACTGGGCCTCATTTTTTCTAGGGCTGAGCAAGGAATCCGTGAAATTCGTAATCCGATCCAGTCCAGTCCAATCCAGTAGGTTTGGATTGATTTTTTGAATCCGTGGTTTGGTTCCGGATTGAAAAATTAAAAATCCGTAGTTCACGGATTGGTTCCGGATTGAACCCCACGGTTCCGGATTGGAACTGATCCGGACCGTATACAAATAGTCTATATTTTTATTATACATCCTCCTGCATAGTAACTTCTCTTATTTCATATAAAACTTAAATCCAAGCCTAAACTTGCATATTATCTTCTTTTATTATTTTTGTTTGCTAGTTTTTAGTGTTAATTTGTAATGGTCTAAATACTTATGGTGGAACTAATTTTCTTATGATTGTTTAAATTCTAAAACAGTTTGTCGCTATTATGAAAAGACGTGTTGCTATTGTGAAACTAATATGGTACTATATTTATATTTTTATGAAATTAAAGTCTTATATATATTTTTTTGTTATTTAATTATGCAAATCCGTGGTCCTAAACCGATCCAATCCGTGTTTAAATGGATTGGTTCGGATTGGTTCCATGTTTTAAATGAATTGGATTGGTTCCAATTTTTCAGGATCCATAGATAACGGATTGGTCCTGATTTTACTCAATCTGATCCAATCCGGACCATGCTCACCCCTAATTTTTTCATCAAAATTGCTTCCTCCAGTAACCCCTGAGAATTCAAGCAATAAAAGAAACGTATAATAATTGATAATTACAATTACAAAACCGTATAAGCCACGTGATAGTACTTTGTTCGCACAAAGCTCTACTTGTGTGGGTTAACATGCAGGTGGTGAAGTCCCAGAATGTGCTCCGGCATAAAGTCATGCCTCGTCAAGATTCCTATGATTGGAGGTCTCTGCAAAAGTTGACAAAACAATACATGAAATATATCGAAACCTCTCGTGTTCTTCTGAAGTGCTTCAAACATAATCACCAACATGGTAAAACAAGAGAAAAGTTAGGGATCATGAATTTCATGAAAATAATCATGAAAGATTTATAATTATTGGATTATCTTGATTAGTGTGTGGTGTTTTATTCTAAATGTAATTCAAGGGTCACAAAACTTTCATGATTATTTTCATGAAAGGTTTTTCAATGATACCTAACATTACTGGTAAAACAAATATGCCACGAGAAACATTATGAGTACATATATTCAATCCCATAGTTATCTCCTTGTCTTTGTTTCCGTTTGCAAGAAAACAACTATCTAAACAAAATATTTTAGAATAATTCATTTGAGGGGAAAAAAAAAACTGCTTTTTTAAACAATAAATCATTGGAAATGGATGAAAAGCAGGAGTACAAGAACAAAGAAACTAAGTATTAATTATTAACGCAAGCATTTATTCATCACCATCTTCAACTTCAATAGCAACATACTAACTTTTCCTAGTTGGTCACAAGTTCCTTACTGCTATATCCGGATCTTGAATTTATTGGAAGGAAAATGACGGGCATTTAAAATAATAATTAGTTTCTTCCACTTCATTTAATTCTTATCTTTTCCTTTATCCTTTTTGTTGTTTTCACTCCACTAATGCCTATACAAATTCAACATACAAAGATAACCTTGAAGAACAAAGCACACAACCAAAAGAAAGAAATAGACAGAAAGTATACTAATGCTCTGTTTGTTCCGGTGGAAAAAACTTCCCAATTGAAAATATTTTCTACGAAAAACTTATTTTGAAAAAAGTGGTGGTGGTGGTGGTGGTGATTGTAGCGATAGCGGTGTGGTGGTGGTGATGATAGTGTATTGGCATTGGTAAGACTATAGTCCGGAAAATTTTTACCACCTTTTAAAAGTGAAAAACATTTTCTACCCAAATAGCCTTATTTTCTCTTGACCATGGAGAACATTCTCTGTTGACTTCCATTTTCCATTGCACCAAATGTTAGAAAATGAGAAAAAGACAATGCAGGAAATTTTTTTCTACAAAAACAAACGGAACTTAAATTTTAAGCAAAAGAAATGAAAGAAAACACAACAATAAACAATAGAAACGCACTGCAGGTGTTTTCGGCACCACACACAAGTGCCTAAGACCGAGCTCCCGAAATAGGACTGCAGCTTTGGCGAGAGACATTGTCTCCACTACCGTATATGGTGATGTATTAATAATGGGATGGAGATCGACAAACATCTCTAGCTCTTCCTGTTTAATGTCCAAATCCTCCAGCTTGAGCCCCTTCCCTGATCCTGGCTTTGCAAAGTCAAACGCGTGAAAGCTCCTCAAAACTCACTACAGGAAATTGGAGTTTTAGTAAGTGCCTAAGACCGAGCTCCCGAAATAGGACTGCAGCTTTGGCGAGAGACATTGTCTCCACTACCGTATATGGTGATGTATTAATAATGGGATGGAGATCGACAAACATCTCTAGCTCTTCCTGTTTAATGTCCAAATCCTCCAGCTTGAGCCCTGTTAAAATTAATGTCATATTTACATTTGATACATTGGATACATTGCATGCATTAGATACATTGAGTTCATACATTCTTTGTATTCATGTATTTTTATATTCATGTATTTTATATTTATTAAGTACATTGTCTAGATTATATTCATGTACCTAATTAATTACAAGGTTGTTTTGGTTCATGGATCTTATTCATTGAACTTATGTATAACCTTCTCTATATAAAAGGATGTAAGCCTATGGGCAATATATATGAATCAATAAGTGATAAAAATTCAATATTAAATTCAATACAAAATATAGTTCATTCTAAAGAGAGTTTTATCAAAAGCTAACATAAGTGGTATCAGAGCTTTGGTTGGGTCAAGAGCAAGCTGGGCGTAGAGATCGGATACGGGAAAACAAGCCCCGAAGAAGAACAAACCGACGTCCATGGCGAATCCCATCAACCAAAATGTATCCACTCCTATCTTTAATGGTGAAAATTTTGATTTTTGGTATGTGAAAATGAGAACTATTTTTGTCTATACGGAGCTTTGGGATTTTGTTGAGAATGGGTTCGAGGAACCTGAAGATGAAGAAGTTTTGACAAATCCCCAAAAGAACCAATTAAAAGAGCAAAGGAAGAAGGATTCAAAGGCTCTCTCTTTTATTCAACAAGGAGTTTCAGAAGCAATCTTTCCAAGAATTATCAATGCAACAAAAGCGAAGGAGGCATGGGATATTCTTCAGAAAGAGTATAGAGGCAACTTGAAGGTAAGAGCCATCAAACTTCAGTCATTGAAAAGAGATTTTGAAAATTTAAAGATGAAGGATATGGAATTGTTGAAGGATTATTTTTCTAGGGTTATGGAACTTGTAAACCAAATGAAAATTTATGGGGATAATATTACTAATCAAAGAGTTGTTGAGAAAATTTTGATAAGTTTGCCGGAGAAATACAATCCCATTGTTGCTGTCATTGAAGAAACTAAAGATCTTGCTGATTTGAGTATTGAAGAATTGATGGGTTCAGTTAAAGCATTTGAACAAAGGTTGAGTAGGCAATCTGAAAAGTCAACTGAAAGTGCCTTTCAATCCAAGCTCAATGTTAGTACCTCTAATTCCCAAGGAAGAGGAAGAGGAGGAGGAACAAATGCAACCGGAAGAGTAAGAAATGCAAGAGGAAGAGGAAGGTCTAATTTTCAAAGAAAGGAAAATGAAGAGTCCACTCAACAAAAGTGTGGAATTTGCAACCGAAGCAATCATGTTGATAAAGATTGTTGGTTTCGAGCAAAGCCAAAATGTTACAATTGCAACAAATTTGGGCATGTCAAGAAGGATTGCCTAGTCAAGAGCACTCAACAAGCTAATTTTTCTGAGGAGCAAGAAAGTGAAGGGCACATGTTCTATGCTTGTCACAAGGCATCGGATCAAACCAAGGATGTATGGTTTCTCGATAGCGGATGTAGCAATCACATGACAGGAGATGAAAGCATTTTTGTAAAAATGGATGTTTCCTCCCGTCCTCAAGTAAAAATGGGGAATGGTGCCTTAGTCCAAACAAAAGGAAAATGTACTATTGCTATAGAAACCAAGATGGGTATAAGATTCATTTCCGATGTTCTCTTAGTTCCAGATTTAGAGCAAAATTTGCTAAGTGTTGGACAACTTATGGAGCGTGGATATCTTGTTCACTTTGAAGACGATTTTTGCAAAATTTTTGACAAAGGGGGGAAAAGCCAAGTTGTAGCACAAATCAAGATGGAGAAGAATAGAAGTTTTCCTCTCATTTTTCGGTATAGCAAAAATGCGGCTTTGAAGATGGATGTGATTGATAATTCATGGCTTTGGCATAGAAGATTTGGGCACTTGAATTTTCAAAGCTTGAAGCATCTACAACAAAACAATATGGTTTTTGGGTTGCCAACCATTCATGAAGTGCAACATATTTGTGAAGGTTGTGCACTTGGAAAGCATCACCGGGAGTCATTTCCAAAGGAGAAAGCATGGAGAGCTGAAGCACCATTGGAGCTTGTCCATACCGATGTGTGCGGACCTATGGATACACCAACTCATGGAGGTAACAAATACTTTATTATCTTTGTTGATGATTTTACTAGAATGACTTGGGTGTATTTCATGAGACAAAAGAGTGAAGTTTTCTTTATCTTCAAGAAATTTCAAAATCTTACTGAAAGACAAAGTGGTTGTTTGATGAAAGTATTGAGAAGTGATAGAGGCGGAGAATACAACTTAAATGAGTTTATGAAATTTTGTGAAGATATTGGAATGGAAAGGCAATTGACTGTTGGGTACACTCCACAACAAAATGGTGTGGCGGAAAGAAAGAATAGAACCATAGAGGAGATGTCCAAGTCTATGCTACATGAGAAGGGGCTACCCAAAACTTTTTGGGGTGAGGCCGTGTATACAGCAGTTTTCTTGATGAATAGATGTCCTACAAAAGCTCTTAAGGACAAAACTCCATTTGAAGCTTGGAGTGGAAGGAAACCATCGGTGAATCACTTGAAGGTGTTTGGTTCCATTTGTTATGCTCATGTTCCAAAAGAAGTGAGGCACAAGCTTGATGAAAATAGTAAGAAATGCATCTTTGTGGGTTATAGCTCAAAATCCAAAGGCTATAGACTCTTCAGTTTGGATCAAAAGAAGGTGATTATTTATAGAGATGTTCTCTTTGATGAAAAGGCGTCTTTTGATTGGAAGGAAAAGAAAGTCCAAGATCAAAGCATTACTTTCAATGAAGAATCGGAAAGTCAACAAGTTGAAGATGTTGCAACTCTTGAATCTCCATAAAGATTGTCACCAATTGCTAGTTCACAATCTTCTTCAAGTTCAAGTTCAAGTTCTTCATCTCCAAGTTCAACTCCAAGAAATATTAGGAGTCTTAGTGATGTGTATGCAAGATGCAATTTATGCATTGTTGAACCTGAAAATTTTGAAGAGGCAATTAAAGATGAAGCATGGAAGAAAGCAATGGAAGATGAAATTCATGTGATTGAGAAGAACAAGACTTGGGAGTTAGTGGAGAAACCGAAAGAAAAAGAAATAATTGGTGTGAAGTGGATTTTCAAAACAAAGTTCAATCCGGATGGCTCTATTCAAAAGGAAAAAGCAAGACTTGTGACAAAAGGGTATTCACAACAACCTGGAATTGATTTCCAAGAAACTTTTGCTCTTGTGGCTCGACTTGATACAATTAGAGCTATCATTGCTTTGGCGGCTCAAAAGGGTTGGTTCTTGCACCAACTTGATGTAAAATCAGCATTTTTGATGTAAAGAAGATAAAGTGTACAACTAACAGAAGTGGTATCAAAGCACCTTCATCTTCAGGTTCCTCGAACCCATTCTCAACAAGATCCCAAAGCTCCGTATAGACCAAAATAGTTCTCATTTTCACATACCAAAAATCAAAATTTTCACCATTAAAGATAGGAGTGGATACATTTTGGTTG
>NW_021025623.1:171101-260782 GCF_004153795.1 Camellia sinensis | reverse complement strand
CTGTGCATTGATTTGGTGCAAACTCTGTTTTTGTGCTCTGAGGTGAAATCAGTGCAGATAGAGCATTTTCAAGCTCTGTTTGTCCTTCCTTCCCTCTCTATCAGGGGAAAGCCTCAAGAGAAGAATGAAATCATTTCTAAAGACATCAACGAGCAATTGATTGCTTGATGCTTTAGAAGATGATTTTGGACAAAATTAATAAATGCAATGCAAATGGACCACCGCTCCCTTCCTGTCATGGAATGAACTCAAAGAAGGGAAGTTGAGACGCTTCAAGGACATCAAAACACCATGAATTGATGCTCGATGACCCTTGACACAAGGAACTTGGCATAACGTCCGGCCAAGTTCAAGCTATTCAAGCCATTTTCTTTAAGTGTGTTGAACCAAATTTTAAGCCAATTTGCTTTAGTCATATGCATTCATCAGTCCATTTGTCCATGGTGATGTTAAGTCCTCTAATCAAGAAATATTGTCAAACGAGAGGTTTCTCTAAAACATGAGAGAAAGGCTACACCGTTGACAATGAATCTCCTAAGAGATTAAACCATTAAGTGTAGGCCATTCTTACATGTTTTGATCAACCTCGATCAGTTGAAATCATTCTCAAATACAAATGATAGATAGTTGATTGATTGGTTAGAGTGAAACACTTAATCATGAAAACAAAGCAAAGAAAGCATTACAACAAGTTATGTAGGCCAACTTGTGGGACAACACATGAACTAACCAAAGAATGAAATAATTATAAAGGCCATGGAATCACCAAAATAACCCCTAAAAAGGGGAAAATAGTGGCTAATAACGCATTAAAAACTTAACAATGAGAAAGAGAATCAAAGCTAGTGAACAAAGGGAATGAGGGGTGGCTAACCCCTCCATTTTTGAAGCGTCAAAACATGGTTTTTAGCCTTCTCAAGCCTCTAAAAATTAGTTTGAAAACCCAAAAAGTGAGAGTGAAAAGGAGAGGGTTTGAGTTATGGATAAAGGTTGGTAACTCTCCAAACCCAACTCCAACACTCCAAACAAGTCTAAAAGCAACCAAAACAGCAAGAATGATGGTGTAGATGATAGAAATGAAAGCAAGAAAGAAGGATACAAGCTTATACCTTTCAAGAAACAAACTTGTTCTTGAAGCTTCAAGTTTGATTCCTATGCACTCTGTAGTTTGAATTATGCTTTCTCAAGATCAACCAAGGCCTTAGGATGATCAAACCAGGTTATGTATGGTGTGTAATGATGGTGTAAATAAACTAGGTTAGCTCAAAGCTTGCTTGCCCAGGAAGAAGAAGGAGGAGAGGCTCTCTATATGTATATATCTCGTCTTGATATTTTGTTCAACCCTCAAAACAATCCCAGAGCCTTCCTTTTATAGAATTTGAGCTCAGAAGGTGGCAAATATCTTCAAAAATGGACAACTAGCAGCCTCCTACCCAGAACAGTGTTTAATACCATCGAAGGCCGGCCGGCCATTCAAAGCCACGGTCGGGCATCACCAATGCACGGCCGAGCCTTGGTGGTCTCCCCTGTTTTTTTTCTTCAAACTCAGCTTATGGAGGGAAAAGGTCCAAAAATAAAGCTCACAGGTTCAAACAAACTAAATGTTGAAGACTTGAGGTTATTTCGGGCCCCTGATTGATTCCGAATCGCTGCGAATTCATAATTCAACTTTCATCATCGAGTGCATCGAATCAAGCGTTTGAGTCTCACGGGTAGTCAAAAATGGGGTGTCTACAACATCCACCAATATATCGGGCGGGCATGGTGCGATACAGCTGGTTTGAGGAGCGGAGGGGGAGTGAGCCCAAGACAATTGAGGAGATAGAGTAGTATGCGAGAGGCTTCCTCATGTTCATCTTCGGTACCACCTTGTTTTCAAACAGGTGGAATACCGTGGGCTTGTATCTGCTGAGTGCCTTGGTGGTCCTCCCTCGAGTTCAGTTTTATGATTGGGGCGGAGCTGGCCTCACCACATTATACGAATATATGAGCTCCTCCTTCCGTCTGCGAGGGACTTTGGTTGGAGGCTACTGGCAAGCTTGGGAGGTACACACCTCAATTCCCTCTTTACACTTTACATTTTCTGCTCAAGCATTTCTTGCTTTACATCTGTTCTACACATGTGCTTTCGGCTTTATGCTTTTTACAACTGTTCATATTGTATTTCATTATATACCCTCGCATTCTTCCTGTAGTTATGGGTATACGCATACTTCCTGGCTCTTGCCTCCGAGCCCGTAGATAAGGCTTCATTGACAGTCCCCTTTTCTCGGGTATACGACGGTCAGCTCCGCCGCAGGACTCGTGAGTCCTTCATGTTTTTCCCCCAGTATTTTGACATGGTAGTGGCACACGAGGTAACCCAAAACAAAGTCATATTTTTTTCTTTATAACTGTTTTGATCCACACATTAGCAACTGATAGTGACTAATAATCTGTTCACTTTCTATTTCAGATCACATGGCAGCTCTGGGCCATGATACCGACAAAGCTTCGAGCCCGGTACAATGCAGCTCAGATCATTACCTTCTATCACATTCTTCTTGAGGGCCCGATTTGTCGAGCCTGGTTCTTAGGCGAGCATTTTGTGCATCAGACCTTGAGCCTACCTGCTCCGTTTATACCGATGACACCTTCAGTGTCAATAAGAGTGACACACAGCTTGTCTACCGACAAAGTGATCCAGTTCATGGTAGGGCTAGAGGCAGAGTATTTCCGTATAGAAAGTGATTACGCGGTCTTTATCCAGACACACTTGATGCCGCCTCTGACCGGTGTTCGTGGGTGTAAGAGAGTGGGAGCTCCTACCATGAAGGTGAGACGTAAAGCGACTCGGGCAAGCAAAGCCCGTGGCAGAGGGACTTCCCAGATAAGGCAGGGGGCCGAATGGCCAGAGCTGCCTACTGCGCTTACCTACTGGCGGTATACCGGGGAGGCATATCAGATCCCGATCGAGCCTGCAGCAGCTGGGCATAGATACACCAGAGCCCAGGACATACGTCTGGTATGCACCACACTTTTAGTTTTCGCATTTCTTTCAGATATTTGTTTGTCTTGGATATTAATCCTTTCCAATGCATTTGCAGGCACCCCCAGGATACACCGAGGATCTGCTGGAGTTACTAGCCTTATTTGAAGGGATAATATTGAGAAGGGAGGCACTGCTCGGCTTTCACGGTATTCAGGTAATTTCTTCAGTTTTCTTGCATTCTAGTCATCAAATTTCCACTGACACATTGAAACTGACACTTCAACTGAACACTTCCCAACTGCACTGATACATTACATCTGGCCCACACTGCACTGATACACTGCATTTGACCCACTGCACTTCCAGACCGCACTCATATATTGTATCTAACTCGTGCATACACTCATTTCTGCACGTCATGCTTGCATCTGATACACATACTGTGGCTGACATAAGACAACCACTTTTTCAAGTCCCACCTATACCGACAGCACCCGCGGCAGCAACACCAGGACCATCAGCACCCCCTCCGACAGCAAGGAGAGAGAGACAGGTTCCAGCGTGTGGCTGGAGGCCGAACTAGGAGCGCCTAAACTGAGAGTGGCCTTTCAGAGCCTATTTTGAGCGAGGATGGTACGAAGACCAGCGAGGCCGAGGAGACAGCGAGTCAGCATGCTAATTCATCTGAGAGTGTAGATAATGATGCTAGCGTGGATTTTGCTAGTAGTGAGGCTGCTAAGGCTGAGGAGGGCTCCGAGGTAGAGAGGGAAGACGGCTCCGATTCAAACTCTAATTCAGATTCAGATAGTGGCGCTGATGGAGATAGTGCCCAGAGTCCACTCTTTCGAGCCGAGGAAGATGACGAAGAGGGCCTCTCGAGCCTAAGATAGCTAGCGCTAATCTATCTATATTTTTGCTTAGTTTCTTTTATCAGTAGTGTTAGCACTTTGTACAGCCTTAAACGAGTTTTATTTCTTTAAAAACTTGTACTCTTTTGTAAAAAGTAACCATGATTGGAATGAAAACAACTTTTCGATGAAAACGTGTTGTATTTTGCATTCTGAGCATCACATAGCATGGAAATGAGAGTGATTTCGACATTGAAAACCAAATATTGTATTGTCATAACAGTCTAAATCAAGTAACGAATCACCCAACAACTAAAATGATCAAAGTAATACAACTCAATAATCAAAGTAACAACAACTCAATAAAGAAAACAGTCTGATATACAACAAAACAACTCAATGAACAACTTGATTACCAAAACAGCTCGATAAACAAAACAATTTGACAGACAAATAACTTAAACTCAACTCGATGAACTTACCAAAGTTAAAAGAACTCAAAACAAGACCTTGAAACACACAAAGAACAGAATAAAACTTCTGTATCCAACTAATTCCTCACAAAGAAGGACTAGAGGCACAAGAGGAAGGCCTGCCGGCCACGATGGGTGGCCTGCCGACCAACTATTCCTCCTGCCGGCCATCAATGCGCAGGACCTCCAAAATGTTGACACCTAGCCTCCACTTGCTGCCTTATCTTCTACAAAAACTCCAGCTTCGTGATTTCTTCCTTTCAGTTGCTGTTTTGCCACAAATAGAGCCATTTTTTACCGAAAAACTCTCTGATTGCATTGCAACTTTAGATGGCTCGAAAAAGTTAAATTTTTGAGGTTTTGGCATAAATGCACTATTCCCGCTGAGTCATTCTCGACTTTGTTTTTCGTTCCTTCATGCCGTAGCTAGATGTTGGAACCTAGTTACGCACGTTTTTAGCTTCGGGGGACAAGAGCTATGCCCGACAATCGAAAAGTTTCAAGTGCTAATGGAATCCCAGCAGGATGAGGAAATCTTGCTCTAGCCCCGTTTTGGTCACATCCAAGCTTTAGGAAGGATGTGTGGGCTCACTTTGCATGAGGCTCAATCATGGGTTCACGATGGAGAACTGGACATCCCCAATTTGATTCATTGATTTTCTGACGCCGGTGACCACGGCGATCTTCTTTGGCGGGGTTTTCGGCAACACGCCCTTTGTTTGTGTATGTTAGCTCATTTTCTTCTTGCCCCTGATTTCGGCGGGTCTAGCATCTGACTAGTTGAAGTAGCGTAAGGTTTGAAAGAGGGCAAGAGCTGCATGGGCTTGGTACTGGCCGAGACTTTGATAGGTTTGGATGCCTTCCATCGACAGGAGACGACCAAGTTCGCAGGAAGTCCACTACTTCTTCAGGTAATGTTTCTTATCCTATCTCATATATGTTTCTCACATCTCTCGACACTCAGGCTCTGTTTTTCTCTGAAAATCCTTTCTCACTTTTTCTCTCCACATACACCTCTCTATTCTTTAATCTCTCTTTTCTTTCATCCCTCCCCCAGATATGGCTCATGAATAGGTTGAAAGTAGTGGATTCTTGCCCTGCATATTTAGCATGGGGCTATTTCTTTCGCCAACAGCTAGTTGATTTCCCAAATGAGGGGTGGTGGTGCCATTGGATATGCAATAGGTCTGCTGTTAACATTGCTTGGCGTTGTTCCTAGTTTGATCTGCCCGAGATGAGCTATAGCATGGCTCGGCAACCTGGCATTCAACTGATTGGCCTGACACATTATATGTTCTACTTTTCGTTCCGATTCAGGCATCAGTTCGGACATGATCAGACTTGTCCAGAAGAGGGGGTAGAGTACCCGATTTCATTTCCAATCCGAGGTTCTCAATTAGCTCAATACCCCAATGCTTGGAGGACGAGAGAACTTCTGGCTCCTACTCCCAATTTCAGTTGCGCCCTTTCTGGCGAATGCCTGGCTTGGCTTGAAGAAGAAGCACATACTAGGCCTACTTTAGCATCGGAAGCTTCCACAAGCTCAGGAAGGGGACGCAGGAACACCTGACTCATCTATGCCCCAAGTTTATTGCTTTGATCTAACTTTCAAGTTTTCCTTTTGATTGCAATAAAAAGCAACTTTGATTTGCATCAAGAGTTGAAGAACTTGTTATTGAAATCAATGAAATTGAAGTTGTGGGCACTGAAAATCTTCCTTTGGTCCAAAAATGGTCTAAGTTGTAAAAAGATTAATTTAAACAAAATCAACTTTTATTAAAACTTTTCAAAACCATTTCCAATAAGGATTACAACTTGACACACATGGAATTTATCCTCGAGATGTACAACCTTGAATCCAGAAAATGGAAAATTGCCCCCTGACTGAATAGCACTGCTCAGCACTGTAGTCAGCTCTTTTTTCAAGGTAAAGGTCACAGCCGATCTTTTAGATAATGAGTGGACAAAGATACCTTGACCAAACACATGGACACAGTTGATTTGGAGATGTTTACGGTCGAACTTCAAAATGAAGTTGCCTACGTATCCCGAAGATGTGAATCAGGCCTTACGTAGTTCAGTTCGGGTTCACTCGAGTATTAACGCTCTCTTTTTACGCTCTAACTTTTGCCAAGGCCACCCTTTCCAGGTTTTCAACCTTGCGAGCTCAGTTTTTATTATTTCTAATTTTTTGTGCTCTAACTTTTGCCTAGGTCGCCTTCCGGGTTTTCGGCCTATAGAGCCACTCAGGGGTAGTATTTCTTCAACTTGTCCATGTTGATTGGTTGAGAAAATCCTAGGCCATCTAGGTCCATAAGAATGACAGCTCCACCTGACCAGATAGATTTGATAATGTAAGGATCAGTCCAATTGGGTCTAAACTTGCCCCTAGGGTCATGGATGGGCGCCTGGTTGTCTTTCAGCACCAAATCCCCTTCCTTAAGATTCTGAGACTTAACTTTCTTGTTAAAAGTCCTAGCAATCCTACGTTGATATCCTTGAACATGGTACAGTGCTTTCAGTCTCCTTTCATCGAACAACATCAGTTCTTCGACCTTGCTCTGCTGCCAATCCACTTCTGTTATCTGGAACTCAGCCATAACCTGTAGCAACGGAACCTCTATTTCAATCGGCAGAATAGCTTCCATCCCACAAACCAGAGAGCACGGAGTTGCCCCAGTAGATGTCCGAATTGAAGTCCTATAGCCCCAGAGAGCAAATGGCAATTTGTCTGGCCAGTCCCTGTAAGTCTCAACCATTTTCTGCAAAATGTGCTTGATGTTCTTGTTGGCGGCCTCAACAGCTCCGTTGGTTTGCAGCCCATATGTGGATGACTTATGAAAAGCCACGTTGTATTTCTCTAACAAGTCAATCACTTCTCTCTTGAAATGGGAGCCATTGTCTAAAATGATCTCGTTCGGGACTCCATAATGACAAATAATGTTATTCTTGATGAACTTGGCTATATGCGATGCTTTCAACACTGCATAGGATTGGGCCTCAACCCACTTTGTAAAATAGTCTATTCCCACCAGGATATACTCATGCCTATTTGACCCTTTCAGTGTAACTGCCCCAATAACATCAATTCCCCAGACTGAAAAAGGTCATGGTGAAGTCATGTTGTACAGCTTCGACAGCGGGATATTCATGCGATTTGCATGAATTTGGCATTTGTGGCATCGCCAAACAAAACCAATACAATCCTCCTCCATAGTTGATCAGTATTAGCCCTACCTAAGAATCTTCTGAGCTAGCATTACTCCGCTCATGTGCGATCCGCACTCCCCTCCATGGATGGCCTCCATTAGGCGCTTCGACTTTTTTGTATTAACACACAGCTTGTGCATTCCCAAATGACCCCGTTTGTATAACTTATCCCTACAGATGATAAACTGAGCATCCATTTACCGTGTTGCCTTTTTATCTTTGGCATTTGCCCCTAGTGAATAAACCTCTTTTTCCAAGAAGTTTCAAATATCATAATACCAGGGTTTTTGATCTTGTACTTCATCTATTGCGGAAATCAACTCGTAGGCCGGTGTATATCTCTGTTCAATAATGATCGGACGCATCCGGACTCCCAAAGGGATGTCTATCATAGAAGATAGAGTTGATTAAGCAAACCTATTATTCTCTCTTAGTAGATGCGTGAAGGTTAGTTTCTCAAGCCTAGGGATCAGAACATCCAGGGTTTGGTGATAGATTTTCATCCTTTCTTCATTAACCTTCCAGTCTCCTTTTGCTTGAGACACAACCAGGTTCGAGTCCCCAATTACATCCAACCTTTTTGCCTCTAGTTCCAGGACGACTTCCAATTCAGCGATGCACGCTTCGTATTCTGCCTCGTTGTTAGATACTTTGAACCAAAGTTTGAAGGCTAAAGGTATATGGGATTTGTCGGGTGCTATCAGCAACACTATCTCATAACCATACTGATTAGACGCTCCGTCAAAATACATTGTCCAAATCTCTTCCTCGACCTGCAGAATAGCTTTATCTGGGAATAGGTATTCTACTGCTTCGTCCCCTTCCACTGGGTGATCTGCCAGAAACTCTGCTACCACTCTTCCCTTGACAGACTTGCAAGTCACATACTTCAAATCAAATTCGGAGAGATAAAGCAACCAACGAGCTAGCCTACCCGTAGGCGTTGGTTTCTCAAAGAGATATTTGATAGGATCTAATCTCGAAACCAGAATTACGGAGTGAGCTAACAGGTAGTGCCTCAACTTCCTAGTAGCCCATTCCAAGGCTAAGCAAGGCTTCTCTAGCGGGGTGTAGTGGAATTAGTGGACTTCATTGCGGGCCATGCGTTTCTATCATTTACGGATGGGTTTTCCAGTTACAACCAGATTCTGGTGGCACCCGAGGATAAAGAAAAGATCGCATTCACTACGACGTGGGGTACCTACTGCTACCGAGTTATGCTATTTGGGTTGAAAAATACTAGAGCTACCTATCAGAGGGCTGCGACCACAATTCTGCATGACATAATCCACAAAGAGGTTGAGGTGTACGTAGACAACATGATTATCAAGTCCAAAGAATGAAAGGGCCACTACACCGTGCTAGATAAATTCTTTCAACGGATCAGGGAATACAGATTGAGGTTGAACCCACAGAAATGCACCTTCGGCATAATGGCAAGGAAAATACTGGGCTTTCTAATCATACAGAGGGGAATTGAAGTAGATCCTTCCAAAATCAAGACCATCTTAGAAATGCCACCACCAAAGACCGAAAAGGAGGTGCTTGACTTTTTGGGTAAAGTGCAATTCATAAGACGGTTTATTTTCAAATTAACCTTGACTTATGAACCACTACTTGGTCTTCTGAAGAAAGGAAAGAAATTCCGATGGGATGATCAATGTCAGTTTTCCTTTGAACGGGTTAAGCAGTACCTCCAGAATCCACCTATGTTGTCGCTGCCAGAGCTTGGAAAGTCTTTGATTCTGTACTTGTCAGTAACAGATACGACCATGGGATGCACGCTCACTTAGGAATCTGAAGGTAGGATGGAGAAAGCCATCTACTACTTGAGCAACAAAATGCTGGACTACGAGACCTGTTACACTCCTTTAGAGAAAGCTTGCCTAGCCTTGGTATGGGCTACCAGGAAGTTGAGGCACTACTTGTTAGCTCACTCTGTAATCCTAGTTTCGAGATTAGATCCCATCAAATATCTCTTTGAGAAACCAGTGCTTACGGGTAGATTGGCTCTTTGGTTACTTCTTTTCGAATTTGATCTCAAATATGTCACCCGCAAGTCGGTTAAAAGAAGAGTTATAACGGAGTTTCGGGTAGACCACCCGGTAGAAGGAAATGAGGCAGTGGAATACTTGTTCCCAGATGAAGACATTATGCATGTTCAAGAGGAAACTTGGACGATGTATTTTGATGGAGTGTCCAATCAGTATGTGTGGGGGCCGAATATTGGGAGTCGTAGAGATTCCGAAGAATCGAGCATTGAAGAATCAAGATTCGAAACATTCGGCCATTGCCATAGAAACTCGGACCCAACCTTATTCGGCCAGATAGTCGATTAAGCAAGGACCGGAATGAAGATCGGTTTATTGCAAAATATGTCGAATAGGAGGTTGGATTTGGAACTAATCCTGCAGCACAAAGAAGAAAAGATATAAATAGAAGAGACATCAGCCAGAAAGAGGTATGTGTTAACTGTGGTGTTTAATTTAGAATACAAGTAATCTAGAACGAGAGAGTGACTTGTCCGTCAGAGTACTAATTCTGGCACCCCCGACTGGAGTGTTTACTTCCTTTTAGGTGCCTATCGGTGGATCACGAGCGTCCTCTAAGATCAGAAGAGTATTTCCAAAAACCACTTCCCCACAATTGGCACCGTCTGTGGGAATACTCAAGCATATCCATGGCGGACGTGACGGATGACCCTCTAGTAGTCACTGATGAGAACATGCAGGTAGACGTTTTCACCCCAACAAACACGTACGGACCGGAGCTTCTCCCAGCACGACACGTTTTGAGCTTCGTCTTACCTTCAACTCCAGAACATGAGGCAATGCAAGCGATCATGAAGCAGGCAAAGCAAAATGAGCCGAGGTTGGAAAACTTGATCGATAAGAACAAGCGCCTCCGTTAGGATTTGGCTTTGGAGGTAGCAAAATCCAAACTAGTCGTGCCCCAAAATCCCGAGCGACCCCTGAAAGCAGGTGATCGACGACCTCGAGCTCAGCTTCACGACACCAATAGCAGCTCCGACCTATTATCCCCGGATCCCAAGAAGAATGGACGATCTGAAGTTTCCAGTTCCTCCGAAGAAAGCCCGCATATAAAGTGGGCCCCCTCGTTCTACACCAGGCCATCAGAAGCGGTGCACCTCCCGACACGACAAGAAGGGATAGGCGGCATGAATATCGCGAAGATCACGATCGTGACAGTAGCTATGCCATGAAAGACCTTCAGGAGTTAGTCCGAGATGTTCAGCCCCAGCACCATGCCCAAATGAGCGCAACCAGACCAATTGTACTTCGGCAGGAATCACCTCCGCTTGCAGTCATCCATACGATATACAGCTTGCCAACTCCCTCAGCCGTGCATACAATTCAAACACACCCTGCATCCCAGAAGCAACTTACGCCGGCGAAACGGCCGCATGAAGCTCTGAATATCACCTTCGACGATTCTGATCTTAACGGCATAACAGTCCCCCACATTGATCCACTAGTCATTGAACTACGTGTCAACCGATTTACTATCAAGTGCGTTCTCATAGACCAAGGAAGTACTTCTAAGGTTATGTATTACAAGACCTTCATCAAACTTGGCTTAAACGAATCAGACTTGTCTCTGGCTCCTTACCCATTATTCGGCTTCAACGCAAATCCAGAATATCCGTTGGGAAAAATCATACTACCCGTCCGAGCAGGCTCCCGAACAGTGGATGTGAAATTCTTGGTCGTCAGGCTGCCTTCGCCATACAATCTCATCATGGGGAAAACTTGGTTGCATACTATGCGGGCTGTCCCAAGCACCTATCATCAGCTTCTGCGCTTTCCGATAGAATGCGGCATCGAGCAGATCCACGGTTCCCAACAATCGGCACAAGTATGCTATCTCCTCTCCGGAAAGACGCCAAAGGATTTGCAAGTTAATTCCATCGAGGTGTCGGATCGTGAAAGCCTCGACAATGTCGGGTGGCTCCCGAATGAGAAAGCCACGGAAGACTTAGACCAAATTGAGATTGACGGTAATCCAGAGAGATTCTTCATGGTCGGCGCCTTCCTGAATCAAGCCGACAGACAGCAGCAAGTATCCTTCCTGCTCGATAATCTTGATGTATTTGCCTGGACTCCATATGAAATGTCAGGCGTCAACCCAACTGTTTCCGAGCATCGTTTGAATGTTGACCCTAAGTGCAAGCCGATCGTTCAGAAAAGCCGGCGATCTGCCGCAGAGCACACTACCGCTGTGATTGAAGAGGTTGACCGGCTGCTTGATGTAGGGGCAATCAGGGAAGTTACCTACCCCACCTGGCTCTCTAATACTGTAGTTATGAAGAAGAAGAACGGTACATGGCGAGTTTGCATTGATTTCACGGACCTAAACAAAGCCTACCCAAAAGATCGTTTTCCTCTCCCAAGGATAGACCAACTGGTAGATGCTACAGCATGCTATTAGCTCATGAGTTTCCTCGATGCTTACAGAGGCTACCATCAAATCGCCATGCATCCAGAGGACCAGGAGAAAACTGCATTCCTCACCCCAAGAGGAACCTACTGCTATAAGGTTATGCCTTTTGGTCTGAAGAATGCCGGGGCAACCTACCAGAGACTAGTCACCACCATGTTCAAAAAATAACTAGGTCGCACAATGGAAGTGTACATTGACGATATGGTGGCCAAGTCAAAAGTAAAGCAGAATCATATAGCCAATCTTGAAGAAACATTCGGCATCCTACGCAAATATGGAATGAAGCTGAACGCTTCCAAATGTACCTTTGGAATCAGCTCTGGCAAATTCTTGGATATATCGTCAATCACCGAGGAATCGAAGCTAACCCAAGGCAGATCACAACAATCCTGGAGCTTAGCTCCCCTCGATCAGTAAAAGAGGTGCAAAAGTTAATGGCGATGGCTGCCGCACTCAACAGGTTCATCAGCCGTTCCACAGATTGCTGCCGACAATTCTTTCATACACTACGACAGGGCAAGGCTTTTGAATGGTCCTCCGAATGCGAACCCACTTTCAACGGCCTTAAGACATACCTCCGCTCAGTACCACTCTTGGCAACGCCTTCTCTTAGTGACCCGCTCATTATGTATCTGGCAGTTTCCGACCGGGCCGTCAGCACCGTGCTGATAAAAGAAGAGTTGGGAGAGCAACGGCCGGTGTATTATGTGAGCAAAGCAATGGTTGATGCCGAAACACGCTACCTTCCACTGGAAAAGCTCATCCTAGCCCTAGTCATGGCAACGAGGAAACTGATGCATTACTTCCAAGGTCATAGCATTGCGGTGCTAACAGACTATCCCCTCCGGTCTGTACTACGCAGTGCAGAAGCTTCCGGACGTGTTTCAAAGTGGCCTCTGGAACTCGGCCAATACGATATTCAATTTCTACCCAGAACCTCAATCAAAGGGCAGGTGCTTACCGACTTTGTCGCCGAATTCACTGGTGTCCTGACCGACTTCAAGCCTGACGAAATTCGACAGAAGCCGAACTGGAGGATTTATGTTTGGGATATTTGGCAGTTGTATTGCGATGGATCGTCCAATTAGCGGGGCAGTGGAGCCGGAGTTGTCATCATGTCTCCTGACGGCGCAATAATTGAGCAGGCCATCAAGCTTGGCTTCGAAGCATCAAATAACGAAGCCGAATACGAAGCCCTCCTAGCCGGTTTACGAAATGTGCACGTTCTTGGCACTCGGCATTTGCTTGTGTTTTGTGATTCAAAACTGGTGATCAACCAGCTAAAAGGGGAGTACGCGGTAAGAAACGACCGCATGGCGGCCTATATGAAAATGGCTAATTCCTTGTTGGTAAAATTCGACTATCATGAGTTGAACCAGATAACACATGATCAGAACACCCATGCAGACGCCTTGGCTTGCCTAGCCTCTGCTATCAACTCAGAGATTAAACAGACTATCGAAGTAGGTTTCATCCCGGAGCCAAGCATCGGCCCTTCGGAGGAAGTCCAGATTAACATTATAGAATCTTTCCCAAGCTGGATGGATCCCATTGCTGCTTTCTTGTCTTCTGACCAACTCCCAGAGGAGAAGAAAGAAGCGCACAAGTTGCGAAACAAAGCCATGAAATACTACTTAGATCCACAAGGAGGGCTCTATAAAAAATATCCCTCTCTGGTCCATATTTGGAATGCGTACACCCAGACAAAGTCGAGGAGCTTCTGATTGAGATACATGAGGGCAGTTGTGGTGCCCATTCTGGCGGGCATTCTTTGGTCCATCAAGCTATAACGCAAGGGTATTATTGGCCGACAATGAGAGCCGACGCCGAGTGTTATGCGAAAAAGTGTGAACAGTGCCAGAAGTTCTGCCCACTAACCCATTTGCCCGCAGAAGAGCTGCACTCTATTACCAGTCCCTGGCCGTTCGCCCAGTGGGGGCTCGATATCATAGGACCATTGCCGAAGGCCCCAAGGAATAAGCGATACTTGATCGTCCCAATAGATTACTTCACAAAATGGGTCGAAGCGGAGGCATTAACACACATTCGAGACGTTGATGTTAAACGCTTTATGTAGAGGAACATCATAATACGATTTGGCATTCCAAGAGCCCTTATTTCAGACAATGGCACTCAATTTGATTGTGGTGTTTACCGAGAACTGTGCGACAAATATGGTATCCGGCCATATTTTTCTACGCCGGCTTATCCCTAAAGCAATGGAATGGTCAGGCCGAAGCTTCGAACAAATCCATCCTGGACGGCATCAAGAAAAGGCTGGAGAAAGCCAAAGGCAAATGGGTCGAAGAATTGCCGAGTGTATTGTGGGCTCATCGAACAACGCCGAGGAGATCAACTGGAGAAACTCCATTTGCCCTATGCTTTGGCAACCAGGTGATCTTACCCCTGGAGATCGGCCTCCCGACCCTCAAGTCGCAAGTCTTTTATACAGGTCGAAATGACATGATGCTGGCTTTGGATTTGATTCTAATGGAGGAACGAAGAGATCGCGCCCTTGCGTCCATGGCACGGTACCGGCAACAGTTGGCGAAATCATACAATCAACTAGTTCGGCTAATGAAAAACTTGGTCCAAACTGGGACGGCCCCTATCAAATAGATTCCATCGCAGGAACAGGGGCATATCGGCTGAATGATATGACAGGAAGGAGTCTTCCAAGACCTTGGAACTCGACCCACTTGCGAAAGTTTTATCATTAAACCCGACCTGTGGGGAATGATTTTAGTGTAAAAAGATTCGCCATGTACAAATTCCACTTTTGTAATACGAGGATTCTAGTCAAAAATTGTTCTAAGTGTTCCGGAAAAGCCTCCGGATTCGGAGTGCCCTTCGTGGATATCACGATTGGCCAATCAAAGTCTCCAGATTCGGAGCCCCTTCGACGTATGACGCCGTTGGGCCGAAAAAGCCTCCAGATTCGGAGCACCTTTCGTGGATATCACGATTGGCCAATCAAAGTCTCCAAATTCGGAGCCCCTTCGGCGCATGATGCCGTTGGGCCGAAAAAGCCTCTAGATTCGAAGCGCTCTTCATGGATATCACGATCGGCCAATCAAAGTCTCCGGATTCGGAGCCCCTTCGGTGCATGACGCCGTTGGGCCAAAAAAGCCTCCGGATTCGGAGTGCTCATCGTGGATATCACAATTGGCCACTCAAAGTCTCCAGATTCGTAGCCCCTTCGGCGCATGACGCCGTTGGGCCGAAAAAGCCTCCGGATTCGGAGCGCCCTTCATGGATATCACGATCGGCCAATCAAAGTCTCTGGATTCGGAGCCCCTTTGGCGCCTGACGCCGTTGGGCCGAAAAAGCCTCTGGATTCAGAGCGCCCATCGTGGATATTATGATCGGTCACTCAAAGTCTCCGGATTCGGAGCCCCTTCGGCGCATGACGTCGTTGGGCCGAAAAAGCCTCCGGATTCGAAGCGCCCTTCGTGGATATCACGATCGGCCAACCAAAGCCTCTAGATTCGGAGCACCCATCGTGGATATCACGATCGGCCACTCAAAGTCTCCGAATTTGGAGCCCCTTCGGCGCATGACGCCGTTGGGCCGAAAAAGCCTCCGGATTCGAAGCACCCTTCGTGGATATCACGATCGGCCAACCAAAGCCTCCGGATTCGGAGCGCCCTTCGTGGATATCACGATCGGCCACTCAAAGTCTCCGGATTCGGAGCCCCTTCGGCTCATGACGCTGTTAGGCCAAAAAAGCCTCCTTTATTTCTAATACTTACAGTGCCCCCGAGGCAATTTCATTAACGCAACTCTCCAAACGACAACGCAGATTTATTAATCTAGCTGGCCGCATACCCTGGCCTCATGCCGATCGATATGTGCCGCAGCCAGTTCATTCACCAATTTTTGGCTTTTAAAACGGCCTAACTATCTAAACGGCAATTTTGGATCAATGCCTTTGAACTTCATGCACTGGCTGGGGCAAGGGTAGATTTATTAATCTAGTCGGCCACGTACCCCGACCTCATGCCGATCGATATGTGCCGCAGCCAGTTCATTCACCAAATTTTGGCTTTTAAAATGGCCTAACTATCTAAACGGCAATTTTGGATCAGTGCCTTTGAACTTCATGCACTGGCTGGGGCAAGGGCAGATTTATTAATCTAGCCGGCCGCGTACCCCGACCTCATGCCGATCGATATGTGCCGAAGCCAGTTCATTCACCAATTTTTGGCTTTTAAAGCGGCCTAACTATCTAAACGGTAATTTTGGATTAACGCCTTTGAACTTCATGCATTGGCTGGGGCAAGGGAAGATTTATTAATCTAGCCGGCCGCGTACCCCAACCTCATGCCGATCGATATGTGCCACAGCCAGTTCATTGACCAATTTTTTACTTTTAAAACGGCCTAACTATCTAAACGGCAATTTTGGATCAATGCCTTTGAACTTCATGCATTGGCTGGGGCAAGGGAAGATTTATAAATCTAGCCGGCTGCGATCGATATGTGCCGCAGCCAGTTCATTCACCAATTTTTGGCTTTTAAAACGGCCTAACTATCTAAACGGGAATTTTGGATCAATGCCATTGAACTTCATGCACTGGCTGGGGCAAAGGCAGATTTATTAATCTAGCCGGCCGCGTACCCCAGCCTCATGCCGATCGATATGTGCCGCAGCCAGTTCATTTACCAATTTTTGGCTTTTAAAGCATCCTAATCATTTAGTCGGCAATTATACAACATTTAACCCAAAGGAATTCCATTCATCAGTAACAGCGAGGTACAAAATGAATTTTCATTAAGTAAATTGGGAACAAATTGTAACCATTTTACATATGAAAATTACCAAGCAAAAAACTGTAAAAAGCTGAAAAATACACGTAAATCCTAAAACAAAAAAAAAAAACAAGCGCCTTTGAAATCAGCCATCGGAATCAGACTCCAGCGGCTCAACATCCACTTGCTCATATGGGATTGGCGGCGCCAAAGACACATTGGCGGCAACAAGGGCTTTGAACCAGCCGTGTTTAAAGCCCCGATTCTCAAACTTGGGGACTTGGTCTACGTATTCATCATAAGTAGATTTTTTTCTGGCATCAAATGCGTTGGAAGCCTTCAGGTCAGCTGTTTCCTCCGCCGCCTTCATCTCTTCCAACTCAGCCTTCAATGTAGAATTCGCCTCCTGGGCCAATTTAAACGCAGTGTCGCTCGCATTCGCCCTCTCCTCGGTGACTGATCTCAAATCTTCAGCATTACAGGCTCTCTCCAACTCGGCCTTGGCACAAGCGCCCTCGATCTGCGCCCTACCCCTTTGGTTCTCAACCTCCGCTTGTAAACGGCCAATCTGCTCCACGGCATCATGATAGCGACGGCCCATGTCGGTTATCCTTTCGATGGTCTGCAAAACAGGAAGTTAAAACCAAAATAATGTGTAAGGAGAAAAGACAGAGTCAAGATATGTACCAAAAGAGCCGATTGCGTGGCCAACGCGATTGCAGCCAGATCTGGCTTCGCCCAAAAAGTCGCCATATCAGCAGGCAGTGAAACGGACGTCGCCAAACTAAGTGCAACCGCTGGATCTTTGATTACCGAAGCATCAGAGAAGATCGGCGTATTTTTCATCCTCGGCTGAATAACAAAAGGCACAATCACATCCGATTCCTCCAAACGAGGCCATTTGTCGGCGCGATCTTCTTCTAAGCCGGCCTCGACATCGGCAAGGCGCTTCTTTACCCTTTGCTCAGCTTCTACACTGGCCTGCACTAAGGGTTCTGTTTCGGTGCTTCCTCCTTTTGACGTCACTTCCTCAATAACAGGCAGGGAGGACTGAGACTGAGACTGAGATTCGGCAGTCCGAATCTCCTCCGCCCTTCGCCGCGCAGCTATCCTTTCCGCGTTCGCTTTCTTGACAAGCTTAGTGAGGCTCAGCCCAGCCATATCTTCTGGGTACGCGCCGGGAAGATCCTCCAGGCCCTGAAAAATATTGTCAAGTGGACGGTCCTCTCTACCCGAAGTGGATGGATTATCAACCGAATTCAGGCCGGCTTCCTCAAATGATAATTTCAAAGCCTCGTCAACCTCTGTTTCGGCTTCGTCTGATTCGGCGACCTCAGCTACTTCCGGTCGCTCTGAATCTGATTCCTCGCAGCCGACTTGCCTCAAATTTTTGAAGTCAGTCAAGATACGGGCGACAAGAAACTCCTCACCGATCGGAATTGGGATATTTTTCGCCGCCGAAAAGGTCGTATAAGTCGGCTCGTAGCAGAGCAGAACGTGGGCCGCCCTCCCCTGCTTCTGAAGACTCCGTCGGCCGAAGTACTTGAGCACAGTCTTGATTTCTGAAAGGACAGCATCGTCAATTGAGGTCAAGATTTTCTTCAAATCGTTCCCTGCAAAAGCAAAACCATAAGGTCCCAAAAATGAAGCTTTATAAATTTAACAAATGAATAAAAGATAATACTCGGCCACCTAGTTCGCCCCTCCATCTAGGAATACGATCAAGGCGATCCTCGCCTTCGCCGAATTCCCAGTTTTCTTGGACGACGACCATAACATCATCGACTCGCTTCCCAGAGCTGGAAAGCATAGTCACTAGTTGATGGTCGGTGTCTTTGGCTCTAAGGAAATAACGCCCGTGCTGACCAGAAGACTTGGCCAAGGCGTAGCAATGCCGGATAGCGAGGATGCCAAGGTTAAGCCCAAGGCGGTGGTTTAGTGCGATAATCCCCATCACAATCCTAAAGAAATTGACGTCGGGCTGCAAAGGGATTAACTCCCAATGGCAAAGCACGGCCCTAACGAGTGGGTGAAGGGGGAAACGGACCCCGCCCTCTGCGATTGATAGAAGAGGGAAGATGATTGTGGTTTCATCAACCATCTCCATATCAAGGGCGCCGTCTGCAATAAAAGACAGACGGACGTCATCAGGGATAGAAAAATGGCGTCGGAAGCCAGAAATTTGATCCAGTGAGAGATCTTTTAAATGTTTCGCCATTCTCCCCAGCCAATATGATTATGCTAAGCCAAAAAGCAAAGCAAAGAATGAGAGAACTTACAAGTGGCGAAGGAGATAGACAAGAGTAGGAGGTTGCAGAGGTAGTTCGGAAGGCAACCCAGCGACGGGCGTCTAAAAGCGTGTATCTATTTGAAAAAACGTCGAAATTTTAAATCACAATAAATGAGAGTGTACGAAGAGGCGGGAAGTTGAAATGATAACCGAGAAGCGTGTGGACAGACATTCGCGTTGGAACATGATCAGCCGCCGAATTTCGGCTCTGACTCTTCGAGTTCAAAGCCAAACACTCCAGCCAACTGCCGCTAGTGGAGTGCTTGGGGAGCAATTATGGGGGCCGAATATTAGGAGTCGTAGAGATTTCGGAGAATCGAGCATTGAAGAATTAAGATTTGAAACATTCGGCCATTGCCACAGAAACTCGGACCCAACCTTATTCGGCCAGATAGTCGATTAAGCAAGGGGCCGAATGAAGATCGATTTATTACCAAATATGCCGAATAGGAGGTTGGATTTGGAACTAATCCTGAGGCACAAAAAAGAAAAGATATAAATAGAAGAGACATCAGCTAGAAAGAGGTATGTGTTAACTATGGTGTTTAATTTAGAATACAAGTAATCTAGAACGAGAGACTGACTTGTCTGTCAGAGTGCTAATTTCAGCACCCCCGACTGGAGTGTTTACTTCCTTTTAGGTGCCTGTCGGTGGATCACGAGCGTCCCCCGGGATCAAAAGAGTATTTCCAAAAACCAGTTCCCCGCAGCATGGTTATGGGATAGGTGTGTTGTTGATAGCACCTGACAACTCCCATATGCCTTTGTCCTTCAAACTCTGATTCAAGGTGTCCAACAATTAAGCAGAATATGAAGCGTGTATTGCTGGTCTACAAGCTGCCCTAGAACTAAGGGCAATAAGGTTGGATGTCATCGGGGATTCGAACTTAGTTGTTTCTCAAGCAAACGAAGGCTGGAAAGTCAAAAAAGAGAAGATGAAGGTTTACCATCAGACCTTGGATATTCAGATTCCTAGGTTTGAAAAACTAATGTTTACACATCTGCTGAGGGAGAACAACCGATTCGCTGACGCTTTAGCAACTCTATCTTCTATGGTAGACATCCCACTTGGAGTCTGGATGCGTCCGATTATCATCGAACAGAAATACGTGCCGACTTATGAAACTATTACCACGATAGATGAAGTGCAAGACAAAAACCCCTAGTATTACAATATTTGGTACTTTCTGGAAAAGGAGACGTATCCACCAGGGGCAAATTCCAAAGACAAAAGGGGAAATATAAGGTCTAGCTATCCAATTTATCATCTGCGGGGGTACGCTGTATAATAGAGGTCATCTTAGAATGCATAAACTGTGTGTGGAGGAAGAGGAATCGAAGTGCCTTATGAAGGCTATCTGGCAGACAATGCGAGGCGCATATGAACGGTGTGATGCTAGCTTGGAAGATTCTCAGGCAAGGCTATTATTGGTCCACCATGAAGGAGGATTGTATTGGTTTTGTACGGCGAGACCACAAACATCAAATTCATGCCAATCGCATGAATATTCTGCCGTCAAAGCTTTACAACATGACATCGCTATGGCCTTTCTCGGTCTGGGAAATCGATGTTATCGGGGCGGTCTCGCCAAAAGGGTCGAATGGACATGAGTATATCTTGGTGGCGATTGATTATTTTACAAAGTGGGTGAAAGCTTAGTCCAATGTCGTATTGAAGGCATCGCTTGTGGCCAAATTCATTAGAAACAACATCGTCTACCAGTACGAAGTTCTGAATGAAATCATCTCAGATAACGGCTCACACTTTAAGAAAGAGGAGGTGGATCTACTTGAGAAATACAACATGACTTTTCACAAGTCATCGATACATAGACCATAAACCAATAGAGCTGTTGAACCCACCAATAAGAATGTCAAAACATCCTACGGAAGATGGTTGAGACCTACAAGGACTGGCCGGATAAACTGTCATTTGCATTATAGGGCTACCAGACCTCGATCCGGACATCCACATGAGCAACCCTATATTCTCTTGTCTACAGGATAGAGGTTGTTTTGCCAATTGAAATTGAAGTACCGTAGTTACGAGTTGTAGTCGAGTATCAGATAGCAGAGGCAGACTGGCAACAAAGCAGATTTGAGGAGTTAATGTTGTTTGATGAGAGGAGGCTAAAGGCATTGCATCATGTTCATGGCTACCAGCGCAGAATTGCCAGGGCTTTTAACAAGAAAGTTAAGTCCAGGAATATCAAGGAGGAAGAAATGGTACTAAAAGACAACCAAGCTCTTATCCATGATCCTAGGGCCAAGTTTAGACCCAATTGGATTGGTCCTTACATTATCAACGCTATCTGGTCGAGTGGAGCGGTCATTCTTATGGACCTAGATGGCCT
Organism: Camellia sinensis; assembly: GCF_004153795.1. NCBI lineage: Eukaryota > Viridiplantae > Streptophyta > Magnoliopsida > Ericales > Theaceae > Camellia > Camellia sinensis. Next base: position 239,424 of record NW_021025623.1, on the reverse strand, counting down.
GAAATTTTCACAGCCAATCAATATGGACAAGTTGAAGAAATGCTACCCTTGAGAGACTCGCTAGGTCGAAAACCTGGAAGGGCGACCTAGGCAAAAGTTAGAGCATGAAAAATTAGAAATAAAGAAAAACTAAGCTCGCAAGGTTGAAAACCCTAAAGGGTGACTTTGGCAAAAGTTAGAGCGCAAAAGAAAAGAGTTAATACTCGGGTGAACCTGAATCGAACTACGTAAGTCATGATTCCTATCTTTGGGATATGTAGGCAACTTCATCCTGAAGTTCGGCCATAACTATCTCCAACTCAACTGTCCTGTCCATTTTTCTAATCAGGTCATCTATGTTCATTATCTGTTAGTTTGGTTGTGATCTTCATTTTGGGAAGAAAAACTGGTTATAATGCAGAGCAGTACTAGTATTCAAGCAAGGGCAGTTATGATCTTTTGATTCGAGGCTGTACATCTTGAGGGTTTGATTCTGTGTGTGTCAGGTAGGGATCATTTTCAAAAATAGTTTTGGAAAGTTTTAACAAAAGTTGATTTTGTTCAAAATTTTACCTTCTATAACTTAGACCATTTTTGGACCAAAAGGAAAATTTTTAGTGCTCACAACCTTAATTCCATTGATTTCAACACAAGTACATTTTCCAATTCTCTAATACAAATTAAAGTTATTTTTACATCATAAAACTTGAAAAGAAAGGTCAAAGCAATAAACTAGGGGCATAAGTGAGTTAGGTGCTTTTGTGTCCTTTGCTCGTGCTTGTGGAAGCTTCTGTAGCCAAAGTGGGCCCAACTTGTGCCTCATCCTCGAGCCAAGCCAAGCACTTACCAAAAAGAGCATAACTGAAACTAGGGGCAGGGGCTAGAAGTCTCTCGTCCTCCAGGTAGTAAGGTACTGAGCCAGGTGTGAAGAACGAATCAGGAATAAAGCCGGGTATTCTACCCCTTCCTTAGGTCAGATCTAATCATGCCCAAACTGGCGTTTGAGTTGGAAGGGAAAGTAGAACACTCAATACATGAGGCCAATCAACTGTATGCCTGGCTGTCGGGTCATGCTGTAACTCAGCTCAGTCAAATTGAGCCAGGGGCAACGCCAAGCTATGTCAGCTGCAGATCTGCTGCACATCCAGTTGTACTACCATTCCTCATGTAGTTGCACCACCATCCCTCATTGGGAAAATCCACTAGTCGTTGGCGGAAGAAATAAGCTCAAGCTGAATACTCGAGGCAAGGGTCTACCGCCTTCAACTTATCCATGAGCCATACTTGGGAAAGGATAAAAAATAAAAGAGATTAAAGAATAGAAAGATGTGTGTGGAGAGAAAAGTAAAGAAACGGCTTTGAGAGAAAATAGAGCATGAGTGTCGAGTAATGTGCGAGGCATATATCAGAAAGGATGGGAAACAATACCTGAAAAAGTAGTGGACTCCATGCAAATCTGGTGGTCTCTCACTGTTAAAAAACATCTAAGCCCATCAGGGTCTCAACCAGCGTCAAATCGATACAACTCTTACCTTCTTTCTGACATTGGGCCATTTCGATTAACTGAATGATGGTTCTGCCGTAACTAAGGGCAAGCAACTTCATCCTGAAGTTCGGCCGTAACTATCTCCAACTCAACTGTCCTGTCCATTTTTCTGATCAGGTCATCTATGTTCATTATCTGTTAGTTTGGTTGTGATCTTTATTTTGGGAAGAAAAGCTGGTTATAATGCAGATCAGTAGTGGTATTCAAGCAAGGGCAGTTATGATCTTTTGATTCGAGGCTGTACATCTTGAGGGTTTGATTCTGTGTGTGTCAGGCAGTGATCATTTTACCTTTTATAACTTAGACCATTTTTGGGACTAAAAGGAAAATTTTTAGTGCTCACAACCTTAATTCCATTGATTTCAACACAAGTACATTTTCCAACTCTCTGATACAAATTAAAGTTGCTTTTACATCATAAAACTTGAAAAGAAAGGTCAAAGCAATAAACTAGGGGCATAAGTGAGTCAGGTGCTCCTGCGTCCTCTACTCGTGCTTGCAGAAGCTTCTGTAGCCAAAGTGGGCCCGGCTTGTGGCTCATCCTCAAGCCAAGCCAAGCCAAGCACTTACCAAAAAGAGCATAACTAAAACTAGGGGCAGGGCTAGAAGTCTCTCGTCCTCCAGGCAGCAAGGTACCGAGCCAAGTGTGAAGCACAAATCAAGAATGAAGCCGGGTATTCTACCCCTTCCGTAGGCCAGGTCTAATCATGCCCAAACTGGCGTTTAAGTTGGAAGGGAAAGTAGAACACGCAGTACGTGAGGCCAATCAACTGTATGCCTGGCTATCGGGTCATGCTGTAACTCAGCTCAGTCAGATTGAGCCAGGGGCAACGCCAAGCTATGTCAGCTGCTGATCTGCTGCACATCTAGTTGCACTACCATTCCTCAACCAGTTGCACCACCATCCCTCATTGGGAAAACCCACTAGTTGTTGGCGGAAGAAATAAGCTCAGGTTGAATACTCGAGGCAAGGGTCCACCACTTTCAACTTATCCATGAGCCATACTTGGGAAAGGATAAAAAATAAAAGAGATTAAAGAATAGAGAGATGTGTGTAGAGAGAAAAGTAAAGAAAGGGCTTTGAGAGAAAATAGAGCATGAGTATCGAGTGATGTGCGAGGCATATATCAGAAAGGGTAGTAAACAATACCTGAAAAAGTAGTGGACTCCACGCAAATCCGGTGGTCTCTCACTAATAAAAAACATCTAAGCCCATCAGGGTCTCGACCAGCATCAAATCGATACAACTCTTACCTTCTTTCTGACATTGGGCCATTTCAATTAACCGAATGATGGTTCTGCCATAACTAAGGGAAAGAAGGAAATGCGCGAGCATACATAAACAAAGGGCATGTTGTCGAAAACCTCACCAAAGAGGGTTGCCTCTGTCATCGATGTCAAAAAAATGATGAATCAAGCTGGGTATATCTAGCTCTCCATCATGGGCCAACGATTGAGCTTCATGCAAAATGAGCCCACACATTCGTTCCAAAGGCTGGGCATGGCCAAAACGGGGCTGAGGCATGATTTCTTCATCATGCCAGGTTTCCATCAATGCTCGAAATTCTTCAAGAGTTGGGCACTGTGGGGGCCGGATAATTGGAAGAATCAAAAGCGTACTCTAGAAGACAGATATTACTTGGCTCTTTCCTGCACGATCAGGAAGCCGAATAAAACAGATAAGCCGAGTAGATACTGAACTATGGAACCGAGTAAATAAAAGGATAATGAGTGAAAAGTGGACCTGGCCCCGAGGCCCAGGAAACGAGTATAAATAAAGGAACAACAGACTAAGAAAGGTATGTGAGAATTGTTGTGCTTAATTTAGAATATAAGTAATCTTGAGTGTTGAGACTGACTGGTCCGTCGGAGTGCTAATTTCGGCACCCTCGACCGGAGTGTTTATTCCTTTTCAGGTGACTATCAGCGGATCATGAGCGTCCCCTAGAATCATAAGAGTATTTCCAAACCACTTCTCCACAATTGGCGCTGTCTGTGGGAATACTCAAGCATATCCATGGCGGGCGTGACGGAGGACCCTCCAATAGTCACTGATGAAACCACGCAGATAGACGATTTCACTCCAACGAACATGCATGGACCGGAGATTATCCTAGCAAGACGCACTTTGAACTTTGCCTCACCTTCGACTCTAGAGCATGAAGCATTGCAAGCTATCATGGAACAGGCAAAGCAAAACGAGAAAAGGTTGGAGAACATGATCACTGAGAACGAGCGTCTCCGTCAGGATTTGGCCTTAGAAGTGGCAAAGTCCAAACAAGCCGTATGCCGAGATCCAGAACGACCTCTGAAAGCAGGTGGTCGATGACCTCGAGCCCAGCAACAAGACGCTGATAGCGACTCCGACTCATTATCCCCGGAGCCCAGAAAGAGGGGCAAACCAATCAGCTCAGTCATGTTCAAAGTTCAACACCTTCCGTCCTTCAAATGGCCGTCCAAAGTGGTGGGACCTCCTAATACGAGAAGATGGCATAGGCGGTGTGAATATCAAGACGATCACTGTCATGACACCGACGGTTGCTATGCTTTGAAAGACCACCTTGAGGAGTTGGTTCAAGATGGTCGGCTCCAGCAACATGTCCGAAAGAGCACAACCAAAACAGTTGCACTGCGGCAAGATTTGCCCCCGCCCGGCGTCATTCATATGATATACAGCTTGCCAACGCCTCCAACTGTGCATGCAATTCAGTCACACCCAGTACCCCAAAAGCAACTAACGCCAGCAAAGAGGCCACGTGAAGCTCTGAGTATTACCTTCGACGATTCTGATCTTATCGACATAACAGTCCCCCACATTGATCCACTGGTCATTGAACTACGCGTAAACAGATTTACCGTTGAGCGCATTCTCATAGACCAAGGGAGTACTTCGGAGGTTATGTATTACAAGACCATCATCAAACTTGGCTTCAACGAATCAGACCTATCCCTGGCTCCTTATCCACTATTCGGCTTCAACGCAAATCCAGAGTATCCGTTGGGGAAAATCACACTACCTGTTCGAGCGGGCTCCCGAACAGTAGATGTGGAAGTCTTGGTCGTCAAGCTTCCTTTGCTGTATAATCTCATCATGGGGCGAACTTGGTTGCATACAATGCGCGCCGTTCCAAGCACCTATCATCAGCTGCTGCGCTTCCCGACAGAACACAGCATTGAGCAAATCCATGGTTCCCAGCAATCGGGACAGGCATGATATCTCCTTTCTGGAAAGACGCCAAAGGAGTTGCAAGTTAATTCCATTGAGGAGCCGGATCGAGACAGCCTCGACGATGTCGGGCGACTCCCAAATGAGAAAGCCACGGAAGACCTAGACCGAGTTGAGATTGACGGCAATCCAGAGAGGTTCTTCATGGTTGGCGCCTCCCTAAGTCAAGCCGACCGACAGCAGCTAGTATCCTTCCTGCTCGGTAATCTTGATGTATTCGCGTGGACTCAATATGAAATGTCAGGCGTAGACCCATCTGTTTTGGAACACCGTTTGAATGTTGACCTGAAGTACAAGCCAATCATTCAGAAAAGTCGACGATCAGTCGCAGAGCACACTACCGCCGCCATTGAAGAGGTAGACCGGTTGCTTGATGCCGGAGTAATCAGGGAAGTGACTTACCCCACATGGCTCTCTAATACTGTGGTTGTGAAGAAGAAAAATGGGACTTGGCGAGTCTGCGTCAATTTTACAGATCTAAACAAAGCCTGCCCCAAAGACTGTTTTCCTCTACCAAGGATAGACCAACTTGTAGATGCTACGGCGCGTCATCAGCGTATGAGCTTCCTTGATGCCTACAGAGGTTATCATCAAATCGCTATGCATCCGGAGGACCAAGAGAAAATTGTATTCCTCACCCCAAGAGGTACCTATTGCTATTAGGTTATGCCTTTTGGGTTGAAGAATGCAGGGGCAACCTACCGGAGACTAGTCGCCACCATGTTCAAGGAGCAACTCGGCAACACTATGGAAGTGTACATTGACGATATGGTGGTCAAGTCCAAGGAAGAGCAAAATCATATAGCCGATCTGGAAGAGACATTTGGCATCTTACGCAAATATGGAATGAAGTTGAACACTTCCAAATGTGCGTTTGGTATTGACTCTGGCAAATTCTTGGGTTACATTGTCAACCACAGAGGAATTGAAGCCAACCCAAGGCAAATCACAGCAATCTTGGAGCTCGGCTCCCCTCATTCAGTAAAAGAGGTTCAAAAGTTGATGGGGATGGCCGCCGTACTCAACAGGTTCATCAGTCGGTCCACAGATCGCTGTCGGTAATTCTTTCATACACTACGGCAGGGCAAGGCTTTTGAATAGTCCGCCATATGCGAAGCCGCTTTCAACGACCTGAAGACCTACCTCCGCTCAGTACCACTCCTGACAACACCCTCTGCTGGCGACCTGCTCATTTTGTATCTAGTAGTTTCTGACCGAGCCATCAGCACCGTACTGATAAAGGAAGAGCTGGGAAGCAGCGGCCAGTGTATTATGTGAGCAAGGCAATGGTTGATGCCGAAACACGCTACCTTTCACTGGAAAAGCTCATCTTAGCCCCAGTCATGGCAGCAAGGAACCTGATGCATTACTTCCAGGGGCATAGCATTGGGGTGCTAACAGATTATCCCCTCCGATCAGTATTACGCAGTGCGGAAGCATCTGGACGTGTTTCAAAGTGGGCTTTGGAACTCGGCCAGTACAATATTCAATTTCTATCCATAACCTCAATCAAGGGACAGGTGCTTGCCGACTTTGTCGCCGAATTCACTAGGGGCCTTGCCGACTACAAGTCTGATAAAATTCGACTGAAGCCGAACTGGAGGATTTACGTTGGGGACATTTGGCAGTTGTATTGTGATGGATCGTCAAACCAGCAGGGTAGTGGAGCCGGAGTTATAATCATGGCCCCCGATGGTGCAATAATTAAGCAGGCTGTCAAGCTCGGCTTCAAAGCATCAAATAACGAAGCCGAATATGAAGCCCTTCTAGCCGGTTTGCGAAATGAGCATGTCTTGGGTGCTCGGCGTTTGCTTGTGTTTTACGACTCAAAACTGGTGATCAATCAGCTAAAGGGGGAGTACGCGGCAAGAAACGACCGTATGGCGGCCTACATGAAAACGGCCAATTCCTTGTTGGCAAAATTTAACCATCATGAGTTGAACCAGATAACACGTGATCAGAACACCCATGCAGATGCCTTGGCTTACCTAGCCTCCGCAATCAACTCAGAGATTAAATGGACCATCGAAGTAGGTTCATCCCAGAGCCAAGCATTGGCCCTTCGGAGGAACTCCATATCAACGTTATAGAATTTGCATCAAGTTGGATGGATCCCATTGCTGCATTCCTATCTTCTGAACAACTCCCAGAGGACAAGAAAGAAGTGCACATGCTGCGAAACAAAGCCATGCGATATTACTTGGATCTACAAGGAAGGCTTTATAAAAAATCCTCTCTGGCCCATATTTGGAATGTGTGCACCCGAACAAAGTCGAGGAGCTTCTAACTGAGATACACGAAGGCAGTTGTGGTGCCCACTCTGGCGGATGCTCTTTGGCCCATCGAGGTATAACGCAGGGGTATTATTGGCCGACAATGAGAGCGGACGCCGAATGTTACGCAAAAAAGTGTGAACAATGCCAGAATTTCTCCCCGTTAAACCATTTGCCTGCTGAAGAGTTGAACTCTATCACCAGTCCCTGGCCGTTCGCCCAATGGGGGCTTGATATCGTAGGACCATTGCCGAGGGCCCCAGGGAATAAGCGATACTTGATCATCGCAACAGATTACTTCACGAAATGGGTCGAAACGGAAGCATTAACACACATTCGGGATGCTGATGTTAAGCGCTTTGTGTGGAGGAACATCATAACACGATTCAGCATTACATGAGCTCTTATCTCAGACAACGGCACCCAGTTTGATTGTGGCATGTACCGAGAGCTGTGCAGCAACTATGGCATCCGGCCTTACTTTTCTACGCCAGCTTACCCCCAAAGCAATGGTCAAGCAGAAACCGCTAACAAATCCATCTTGGACGACATCAAGCAGAGGCTGGAGAAAGCCAAAGGCAAATGGGTCAAAGAATTGCCGAGTGTATTGTGGGCCCATCGAACTATGCCGAGAAGATCAACTGGAGAAACGCCGTTTGCCCTATGCTTTGGAACCCAGGCGATCTTACCACTGGAGATCGGCCACCCGACCCTCAAGTCACAAGTTTTTGATGCAGGCTGAAACGACATGATGTTGGCTTTAGATTTGATTCTAATCAAAGAACGAAGAGACCGAGCCCTTGCGTCCATGGCACAGTACCAGCAGCAGCTGGCAAAGTCGTATAATCAACGCGTTCAGCTACACCGCTACAAACCAAGAGAGTTGGTCCTGAAGAAGGTGCTTCCAGCCGACAGGAAACCAGCCGATGGAAAACTGGGTCCAAACTGGGACGGCCCCTACCATATTGATTCTACTGCGGGAGCGAGGGTGTACCGGCTGAAAGATATGTCAAGAAGGAATCTCCCACGGCCTTGGAATTCAACGCATTTACGCAAATTCTATCATTGACCCAACTTGTGGGACTTGATATTTGTAGAAATTTCACTTCTACAATGCGAAGTTTCTTATTTCTTAAATCACGCGATTCAGTTTACGAGCTCTTTAGGCCGATAAAGCCTCCGGATTCGAAGAGCCCTTCGTGGATATCATGATTGGCCGATTAAGCCTCCGGATTTGGAGCGCCCTTCATGGATATCACGATTGGCCGATGCAAGTCTCTAGATTCGGAGGCCCACTGGCGCACGACGTCTTTGGGCCGATTAAGCCTTCGGATTTGTAGCGCCCTTCGTGGATATCACGATTGGCCGATGTAAGTCTCCGGATTCGGAGCCCCACTAGCACACAACGTCTTTGGGCCGATTAAGTCTCCGGATTCGGAGCGCCCTTCGTGGATATCACGATTGGCCGATAAAGTCTCCGGAATCGGAGCGCCCTTCGTAGATATCACGATTGGCCGATGCAAGTCTCCAAATTCGGAGCCCCACTGGCGCACGATGTCTTTGGGCCATTAAAGCCTCCAGATTCGGAGCGCCCTTCATGGATATCACGATTGGTCAATGCAAGTCTCCGAATTCGAAGCCCCTCTGGTGCATGACACTTTTGGGCCGGTTAAGCCTCCCTATTCGGAGCCTCATCAGCGCATGACGCTTTAGAGCCGATAAGGTCTCCCTATACGAAGCCTCGTCGGTGCATTACGAATTTGAACTAATAAAATGCCCCGAATTCGGAACCATGTTTGATGAAGAACTCATGACAAGCCAGCAAAACCGTTTACACATTAAAGCATGCAAACGTTCGGAATGAAATGCTTATACAATGAAACACGAAATACGTGTATGCCGAATAAATATTCAATGTTTATACATTTATTCAAAAATTTATGCAATAAAGCACAAAACATACAAACACGGGAGTGCTAAATGAAAATTACAATAAAACATTTTATTCAATCAGGCAATAATTACATAGTTTTAAATGCGCTCTGCGTTCGAACGTTACAATGTGTTTTTATACGGCGTCGCCCTCATCCTCACTCTGCTTGACTTCAAAAGCGGAAAACGGAAAATGGTTACGTTGGTAGAGTGGCAATGCCGAATCGACGCCCGCTGCTCGGAGAGCTTCCTCGGCTTGATGCGCCTTGATCCAACCGTGCTTAAATCCACGATTTTCACATCGACAAACTTCCTCGGCAAGCTTTTCCTTGGTTTTCTGTATCCCTACTTTCTGGCCTTCATGGAAGCCTTTTTCATAGGCCCTCCCCTTCGCGGACTCAATTGCAAACATGCTCGCCGTATCGCGGTCGGCAAGCACGGTACTGATGAGCTGTTGGTTAACCTTTTCTTCCACGATTTGGTTAGCCTATCCGGGGGGTTGTGTCTGAACGGCCTTGACCTTCCTTAGCTTACGCTCAGCCGCTTTCGCGTGAGCCTCCAAGCTTCAAATGCGTTCATCCTTCTTCTCACTTTCTCAGCGGGCAGCACGGAGACGCATGCCGATTTCATAGGAGGAGTAGAGCCCTTTCACCGCACCATGAATGCTTTCATGAAATACTTTAAAGTCCTGCAGACCTACCATCGACTGCTGGACCTCGGGTGGCAAAATCTGTCGAGCAAACTCGACTACCACATTTGGATCTCAAATGATGGAGTCCGCCTCTGTCATGGGTCTATTCCCCACGAAGACTACAAAACTCAATGGGCGTGGGTTCGCGTCCGGCGCCCTTCTAGAACGGGGTTGCGGGGATTTTCCATGTGGCTCCTTGTCCCTCATAGGCGACCTACTTCGACGACGAGGAGATTGGCGTCTCTCCCGATCCCTCGAAATCCTACCTCCCGCGCGCGAAGGTTCGCCACTTTGATCCATGTCTCCTCCCAGCTCAGCTAGCGTCCTCGCTTCCTCTTTGCTGTTAAAAAAGAGTCTATTCGACATTCGCACTTGTTTAATCTTCCTTAAAAAGCTGGACTGAGTTGTTCACTGAGCACATAAATAGGACGTCCATTCATTTATTCCCTACGAGGGCAGCACCTCTGAGGCAATCTCATTAATATTGAAAACCTCAACAGCCCAGCGCCGATCGAGTCATGTGCCCCCATCAAACGTTGTTATTCGGCAATCTTAACGTCCACAGGGGCAGATTCATCTCAATATTCATAAGCTCGTGATTATTCGGTGTTTAATGTTCATGAACCAGCTGGGGCAAGGGCAGATTCATCAATCTATTCGGCTTGAGTGCCCCAACCGCCTCATGAAGCGACTCAATATTCATAAGCTCATGTTATTCGGCGTTTGATGTTCATGAATCAGCTGGGGCAAGGGAAGATTCATCAATCTATTCGGCTTGAGTGCCCCAGCCGTTCCACAAATCGATTCATTAGTACAATATTCGGCACCTCATGAATTCATTTTGATTAGATCGAATCCATAAATTTAATCAATTTTTAAGTTCGCTGTCTCACGGGGGGCAACGACAGATTCATCAATCTATTCGGCCTGAGTGCTTCAGCCGCCTCATGAAGCGACTCAATATTCATAAGCTCGTGATTATTCGGCGTTTAATGTTCATGAACCAGCTAGGGCAAGAGCAGATTCATCAATCTATTCGGCTTAAGTGCCCCAGCTGCCTCATGAAGCGACTCAATATTCATAAGCTCGTGATTATTCGGCGTTTAATGTTCATGAACCAGCTGGGGCAAGGGCAGATTCATCAATCTATTCGGCTTGAGTGCCCTAGCCACCTCATGAAGTGACTAAATATTCATAAGCTCGTGATTATTCGGCGTTTAATGTTCATGAACCAGCTGGGGCAAGGGCAGATTCATCAATCTATTCGGCTTGAGTGCCCCAGCCGCCCCATGAGTCAATTTACTAATAGAATGCCCATGAACTAATCCTATTCGGCACCACAGTAGTGAAAGGCAAAGCTCTTCATTATTATCAAAAACTGCGTACAAGTAATAGTGAAATGGAAAGGAAATTTTCATTAATAACTTGAGCGCAGAAGTAACTAATTTATACATGAAAATTACCTTGTACTAACAGAAATCCACTAAACAAAAATATACATTGAAATTGAAAATAATTAATAAAACTAAAGTGTCTCCCAGATCAATCCTCAGGATCAGACTCAAGTGGCTCAACGTCCACTTGCTGGTATGGAATTGGCAAGGCCAATGTAACTCCACCGGCAGCAAGAGCCTTGAGCCACCCATGTTTGAATCCCCGATTCTCGAATTTGGAGACTTCTTCTACGTAATCTTTAAAGGCGGCGCTCTTTCCAACCTCGAACGCTGTAGAAGCCTCAGAGTCGGCTCTTTCCTTGGCCTTCTTCAACTCTTCTAACTCAGCCACCACCTTAGCAAGCGCCTCATTGACTAACTTGAGCGATTCCTCGCTCGCGTTCGTTCTACCCTTGGCTTCGGATCTAAGTTGGTCAGCAGTTCGAGCCCTTTCCTTCTCAACTTCGGCTCGAGCAATTTCCATTGCAGCCCTCATCGCCTCGAACTCCGCCCTATTCCTCTCACCTTCAGCTTCAGACTTCAAGCTGCCAATTCTTTCAATGGCATCGTGATGCCGGCGGCCTAGTTCGGCTATCCTTCCAACCATCTGCAAAACAAGGAGTTAGGATCAGCACATACCAAGAAATATCGTACGAAAACCGAACCAAACAAGAAAAAGAGTCACATACCAAAAGGGCCGACTGGGCAGCTAACGCTACAGCTACCAAATCCAGCTCTCCTCGAAAGGTGGCTTTGTTAGCCGGCAGCGAAACTGAGGCGGCCAAGCTCAACGCAACGGCTAGATCTTTCATAGCGGATGCGTCAGAGGAGATCGGCGTGTTTTTTATCTTTGGCTGAACAACGAAAGGAACCACATCCGATTCCTTTAATCGAGGCCATTTGCCAGCAGGACTATCCTCCGAGCCGACTTCTCCCTCGACGGTACGTTTTTCGCCCCACCCTTCTAGAATTAGCCGTTCTTCCATAAACTGCTGGTCGACGTCCTTCTCCGTCTCGGCCAGAATAACTTGAGTCGTCTCTCCTCCAATAACGGTTTGCGAAGACTCAATCGGGGCAGGTTCAGAACGGGCGACCTGAGCTTTTTTTCGGGCAGCCATTCGTTCGGCATTTCTCTTTCGCGCCATCTGCGTAAGATTTTTCCCAGCCATACCTTCAGAAAAAGAGCCAGGTAGGTCTTCCAAATTTATAAAAATATCTTCGAAGGAAAACTCTGCCCGACCCAAAGTGGTCAAAAGATCAATAGACACAAGGGGTTACACGGCAACCTGGTTAGCCCCTCTTTCTGGGAATAGGGTCTAGGCGATCTTCGCCCACGCCGAATTCCCAGTTGCCACGGACATTGACCATTACATCGTCAACTCGTTTTCCAGAGGTGGCAAGCATGGTTACCAAGTGATGGTCGGTGTCCTTGGCCCTGAGAAAATAGCGCCCGAGCCGACCGAAAGATTTGGCTAAGGCGTAGTAGTGCCGAATCGCCAAAATACCAAGGTTAATCCTAAGGCGCCGGTTCAATCCTACGATTCTCAATATGATTCGAAAGAAATTTACATTGGGTTGGAAAGGAATTAGATCCCAATGGCGGAGGACGACCCTAAGAAATAGGTGAAGGGAAAAACGAACCCCGCCCTCCGTAATGGATAGGAGAAGAAAAACTATGGTATTTTGGTCTTCCCTCTCCATGTCAAGGGTATTGTCCGTTACTAGAGATAGATGGACATCGTCAGGGATAGAGAAATGTCGTCGGAACCCAGAAATTCGACCCTCGGAAATGAGGTCTTTCAAATGTTTAGCCATTATCGTAAGAACCCAAGGATATTCTAAATCAAAAATAAATACGGAAAGTAGGATTACAAAGAAAAGAGAAGAAAACTTACGAAAAGAAAAGGAGACAAGAAGAGACGGAGAGTTACAGAAAATGCGAGTCAGAGAAGAGATACCGACTGGCAATCCAGGAGGCTTAAATATTCGAAAAAGCGTGCATTCGAAGGGACTGAAGTTTTAAATCGTGATAAATGCGAGAGAAGCACGAATGAGGCGGGAAAGCGTTACAATGACCAAAAAAATATGTACGCGTTCTGACATGCATCGGGGAGAGGATTAACTGCCGAATTTTTGACTTCCCAGACTAGAAGCCAAACACGCTGACTAACTGGTGCTAGTAGGGGTGTTTGGGGGGCAATTGTAGGGGCCAGATAATTGGAAGAATCAGTAGCGTACTCTAGAAGACAGATATTACTCGACTCTTTCCTGCACGATTAGGAAGTCAAATAAAACAGATAAGCTGAGTAGATACTGAACTATTGAGCCGAGTAAATAAAAGGATAATTAGTGAAAAGTGGACCTGGCCCCGAGGCCTAGGAAACGAGTATAAATGAAGGAACAACAGACTAAGAAAGGTATGTGAGAATTGTTGTGCTTAATTTAGAATATAAGTAATCTTGAGTGTTAAGACTGACTGGTTTGTCGGAGTGCTAATTTCGGCACCCCCGACCGGAGTGTTTTTTCCTTTTCAGGTGACTATCAGCGGATCATGAGCGTCCCCCAGGATCAGAAGAGTATTTCCAAACCACTTCTCCACAAGCACATTTCCTGTGTTTCGAAGCAAAATACATGCGTAATTAGGTCCCAACATCGGGCCGCGGCATGGAAGAATGGAAAACAAAGCGACGTACGACTTAATGGGAAAAGCGCGTTTATGTCGAAACCTCAACAAGTTACCTTTTCTGCGCCGTCTAAAGTGGCTATCCAATTCGTGAGCTTCTCGGCAAGGAATATCTCCATTTGTGGAAGAAACAACAACAAAAATGAGGTTCTGGTGAAGAAATCACGAAAAAAGACTTTTGTAGAAAATAGGGCTGTGAGTGCAAGCCAGCTGTCAGCCGTCTGGTGGTTCCATCACAAGTGGCCAGCCGCCTACTTTTAGTGGCTGACCACTCACTTTTAGTGGCCGGCCACCCACTTTTTGTGGCCTGTCGTCCACTTGTGGGCCTAGCAGTTTTGGCAGTTTGGTTTTGTCTTGGTCTTTGTGTTTTGAGCTCTTGTTTTGAGTCTTGGTTTTAATAAGTGTGCATATTTGTGTTTGAGTTGTTTTTGTTTTGTTTATCGAGTTGTATTTTGTATTTGGTCGTTGGTCGACTCATTACCCGATTAAAAACATCGTGCCAATACAAGTTTTATTTTTGGTTTCAAATTCAACTCCATTTTCATTATGCAGATGTGGTGCCCATAATGCAAAACAATAACTCTTTTCATAAAACTGCAAGGTTTTCCCCCAATCCTAGTTTTTACAAAAGGAAGTACAAGTTTTCAAAAGCAAAAGTAAAAGCTTATCTGAAGCTATACATGTGCTGAACTACCAAAATAAAAGAAACTAAGCAAAAAGTACAAAAATCGACACCAGTCATCTCAAGCTCAAGAGGCTCTCTTCGTCCTTTTCCTCGGACGAGACTTAGGGGCACTGTCTCTGTCAGCACCACTATCAGAATTAGACTCTAAGCCAGAGCCGGTATCATCATCTGTGCTCCCTGTCTCAGAGCCAGCCTCGGCGTCATCTCCGTTCCTTGACCCCGAGCCAGCGTCATCGCTTCTGCTCTTAGACTCAAAGCGTCGGCTCATTGCCTCCTCAGAGTCACTGGCGTTGGTATCATCCTCGCTCAACACGAGCTTGGACTCGCTACTCTGGATCCGAGCACCTCTGCCTCTGCCTCGACCTCAGCGCTCATCTCGGCCGCATGCTGGTGTCTGTCTACCTCTTCTTCCTGCCGCCGGAGGAGGTGCCACTGGTGCCGCTGCTGTTGGTGTCCTCGATACAAATGGGATCTAGAAAACAAGAGTCGACGTATCAGATACAGTGTATGTATGCGGAATGAGTACGAAAGGTACAGTATGAGTACAGTGTGTCGGTACAGTGAATTAGTGCAGTGTGGGGTGGTATGAATGTTACAGTATGTGTATCAGTGAACCAATGGAAATGTGATAGTGTGGTGCACAACAATGTGAGGTAGCAGTGAAATGTATGTGGAAAACAAGAAAAAAAATATTTGGATACCATGGAGATCAAACAACGTCTCTCTCCTCTGTACCATGCCAATTAAAGAAGCAACCAGTTGGAGCAGGCCCTCTGTGTACTCAGTCGAGCCTGCAAGTGTATTTGAATGATCAATATTTGGAATAATTAATATCTGGAAAGGGAGAGTGCGGTTACAAGATATAAAGTGTGGTCCATACCTGAGGTACGCCACGAGTTCAGACATATCCATGCCCTGCCTCAGGTGGCTCTATCGGAATCTGATAGGTTGACCCGGTCGGCTGCCAGCATGTAAGCACAGTGGGAATCACCGGCCAACTAACAACCTGCACAATGGGAAGGGCTCCCCTAATATCGACCTCGGCCTTTTGAGCAGCCACCAAAGGAGCACCTATTGCATCGCCTATATGAACTCCCGTCAGGGGTGCCATGAGATGAGTCTAAATGAAAGTCGCATAATCGCCCTCCACTTTGAAATAGTCAGCATCCAACCCTACTATAAACTAAATAATAGCCCTAGCTGGGAGGCTATCAGTTGTCCTCATGGATGCTGGAGGTGGCATAGGAACGACTGGGACAGGTAAGCCTAGAATCTGGCATATGAAGTGCTCACCCAAGAACCAGGCCCGACAGAGTAGGCCTTTTAACAAAATCTAGAATCGAGATGTGGCCCAAGCCCCGGCATACTGGTCCCTCACTCCGGTTGGCATCGTTGCTCAGGGCTACCACATGATCTATAAACAGAGAATGTATAGATTATTAGTTGCCGTTAGTTATTGAAGTATAAATCAGAATAGTAGTAAAGTACAAATGATTGTAAGTTTCGGATTACCTCATGGGCATCCACCGTGTCGAAGTATCAGCGGTAGAAGGCGAATCTCATATCATCGCGGCTCTAACACCGGCACTAGCCATCATATCATCGTGAGTAAGGCATGACAAGAGGGATTTCATCCACTGGCTCTAAAGCCAAAGCCAGAAAGTAAGCGTAAACCCATAACTGTAAAAGAAGGTCAGCAGTGTCAAGCACAAAATGTCAAAAGATATAAAATAGAAAGTACAAAGCAGAAAGCACGATGCATGAACGGATATCAACAGAAAGTGTCAACAGATATCAAACAGAAGGTGCAAAGCAGAAAGCACAATGTGTCAACAGGAGGTGCAAAAGCAGAAACATGTGGTGCATACCTCCCAGGCTCTCCAGTAGGCTCCGACCCGCTCTCCCTTCATACAGTAAGTGGAACTCATATAGCCATAGAGTGTAGCGAGGCCAACTCCACCCCAATCATAAAATCGTACTTGGGGCAAGGTCACGAGGGCACTCAGTAAGTACAAACCTACTGTGTTCCACCTGTTTGCAAACAATGTGGTATCGAAAAGGAACATCAAAAAGCCCTGGACATACTATTCTACCTCCTCTTGTGTCTCGGGCTGACTCCCGCGGACGTGCTCAGAGAACTAGTTGTATCTCACCATCACTGGCCTGTATAGTGCTCAGAGAACTAGCTGTATCTCACCATCACTGGCCTGTATAGAGGTGGGCGCACTCCAAGCAGGTAGATCCAAGCTGCCTCTCACTCGTCCATGTCCATGTCAAAGGGGATCGGATCACCCCCTACTCCTAAGCCTATGATCATCGAGAAGTCATAGGGAATCATCGTCATCTCCCCAACGGAAGAGAAGTGGAAAGAGTTGGTGGTGTCCCACCACCTCTCCGCCAACGCTCTAAGTAAAGCCTGGCTCGCCATGTGTTGTGAGAGTCCAGTACAGAATAAGCCAAAGTAAGCCTCATCAACAAGGTCGCGGACCTCGGGCGGGAGCTCATAATACCAATCTCTAGTCGTCACTGCCCCATAACCCCTACAAGAATGGGAGTCCCCCTGTGGCAAAGAAAGAATAGATTAGATGCAAGATAGTGAAAAAGAGCATTCAGATGAAAGGCAGTGTAAGAAATACAGTCAAATGAAAGACAAGAAAGCATGAAAATAAAGTTTGTACCTTAGAAGCGTCGTAAGAAATGTAGGAGTACAGCTCTCTCAGCAAGATGTCCTCTGGCATGCCACCAGCAAAATCGTCAACACGCATCATGCCTCCAAGCCCCAGCATGTGCGTGCGAGGATGATAAGTGACTGGATCAAAGGGCCGTATCCTCAATGGTAGTGGCTCAGGCTTGAGCCCTGGAGCGAACTCTGCCTCGAAGTTGGCTGCAATGCCCTCTAACGGCTCCTCTACCTCAACAAGTGGTAAAAGTGTAGGTGTAACCTCAGGAGGGGCGTCATAATGAGGAATGTCGTCTACCATCTGAAAAGCGGGTGAAGACTGGTGAAAAAGTGAAAAAAAGGAAGAAAAATAGGAAAAACTTATAAAAAGTCAACCCTAGGAGAGAGAAAATTGAAGAAAAAGTCAAAACCTGAGAAAGTTCACAAAACCTGAGAAAGTTCACAAAACCGAGTAAAACGATTATCAAGACCTTTGAACATGCGTCTTGCATCCAGAATAATGATGAAATAATCAGGCTAATTCACATAAATGATTTTATTCCGTCTCCCTTGGAGTCCTAATGCTGCTTTGTGCCCATGGTTTCCAAGAATTGAAGAGAATGTTCACTATTGGGTTTGAATTGTCTCTACGGAACCTCAAAACTATGTTTTTGGTGCGTGATGTTCGTCACTTGTCAACATGAACGAGGTGTATCCTTTAAACATATTGTAACTCTCCCGAGAGGTGAATCGGAAGTTGCTACTGAATTTGTTTCTGTCAAATTATGCTTCTGTACCTGGTGTAGAATATGCATTTCACATATGTTGTTGCATAACACATGTATTTCACGCATATTGCATGCACATCTTGCATATACTTTTGCTCTTGTTTCTTGTATAGAATATGCTTTCGCTCCTCGCATAGAATATGCTTCTGCTCTTGTTTTACGCAAAGAATGTGCTTTTGTTTTTCGCATGGAACATGCCTTCAATTAACATTGTATCTCGGTTGTTTGTATTGCATAGAACATGCATTCTTACCGTATTGCACTTGTTAAGTTTCTTTCTTATGTAGACAAACGACATTGTATGTACGGTTCATTCAGAGGAGTTCCAATTGAAGTCTTTGTGCATCTATCGTACTCATTCACTTTGTGCATCTATCGCATACATTCACTTTGTACATCTATCGCACTCATCATTTTTGTGCATCTATCGCACTTGTTCATTTTTGTGCATCTATCGCACTTGCTCATTTTTGTGCATCTATCGCACTTGCTCACTTTGTGCATCTATCGCTCTTGTTCACTTTGTTCATCTATCGCACTTGTTCACTTTGTGCATCCATCGTACCCACTCTCTTTATGCATCTATCGCGCTTGTTTACTTCGTGCATCTATCGCACACTTTCATTACATTGTGTATTTATCGTACAAATCTCATATTTTTTACATCTATCTCAGGACGCGTGAAACGCGACCCTGAGCGATTTTTATCTCAGGACGCGTGATGAGTGGTTTTTCTCCTCTTCTCACGATTTCAGCGTGATTGAAGTATCTCAGGACGCATGAAACGCAACCCTGAGTGGTTTTTCTCTACTCTTCTCATGGCTTTGGCGTTGTTAGAGTGCGTGTTTTTAGTTATTCCCGCGTGAAACCCATTTGTTGTTATCTTGTTATTGCTTATTACATCTATTATTGCTTAGTGCATCATCATACATGATCATAAGTTTTCAAAATAGCCAGCTTTGCAAGGCGTGTGAGTCTAGCTTTCAAAGTATATTTTTCATGCATATCATTTGCATCCTGCCCTAGAACTACGCTGGTTTGATTCCTTGCAAAGGGATACATAGGCAACTTGCGAGCTCAACCAATTTTATTTATGTCTTGATTGTTTGCCCAAGTCTTATGGCCTTGTCAAAATGGGTCGTCTTTCAAGCTTTGACATTCACTCATGTCATTTCATGACTTCGAGCTTTGTCAAAGAGGGGTAATTGTAGACATCCTATTTTTGACGGGCCTTAAGACTTGGGTGCCACCTATTGATCACTCAATAATGAATGTGTATGCTTGTCAAATGCTCGATTGCCTCAGCAGGAAACCTCAGTCTACAAACCTTGTACCTTGTTTTGGACCAAAACAATGATTTTTTCAAGCCTGAGCATCAAGGGACCTGTAAACCCACTAGTATGGCATGCCCCCCACTATTAGTGGTTTGTCGACCACTAGTGTAAAAACCAGATATTTTCTACCAGTTGTCTCCACAGATGCATGCACCATTCTAGCTGTGTTTGTATAGATATTTTCAAGAGTCTCTCATATATTTCTATATATAGATGACCCTATCTTTTGTTAGAGAGGTTAGAAAAAATTTTAAATTTAGAAAATTTTGGAGAGCAAAATTTTGGAAAATTTCTCTCTCTTTACAATTCTCTCTCTCTCTCTCTCTCTCTCTCTCTTGCAACTTACATAACTTTTGGCTAAACACTTTAAACCAAACCTAGAGAGGTCCTTACTGAGGTGATTTGAGCTTGCATTTTAGCTCTTGAGGCTCTTAAAAGTGTAAAATAGTGGTTTGGATATTCAAGGGACCATTCCTCTTCAAGAGGTATATCTTCTAGTTCTTTTGTACCATTTTCTTCTCATCTTTTCTTGATATTTTTGAGCTGTTTATTACCTGTATTTTTGGGCTGAAACTTGTGGTTTAAAGCCATTAAAGGTAGAGGAGTTGACAACCCTTCTTTGAACCTTACTTCTAAGGCATTTGCCCTTGTGTTTCCCATCTTCTCATCAAATTTTTTTGAACTTTTTACCACTAATTTTTAGTGGTTTTTCAGAGGCTAAAATCATGTTTTGAAGTCCTAAAAGTGGAGAGGTTAGCCTCCCCACCTTGTGCTTGTGTGCTAGTTTTAATCCCTCAATATTTTAGCTAGTTGTTGTAGTTGTTTTTGTCTTAATTTTGTAGACACACCATTTTTTGCGGCCCCTATGACTTGGACATATTTGCAGGTACACCCGATGATGAGTCTATTTGCTTGCCAAGTTCCCGAAGTCCTTAGCGGAATGCCACAGATTTGAGCCTTTCAGACCCTGTATCCTTTTTGTCTCATTTTTGGACCATGCCTTGGTCTTTCCAGCCTGCAACCTCTAGTGACCTGCCGGCCATCCCTGGAGGCTGTCAGCCATCATTTTTGGTTTGCCGGCCATTGATGTACCTTGTCGGCCCTTAATGATGCCTTGCCAGCCACCACTGATGGCCGGCCGGCCACCAGTGTTTTCTGCAGATATTTTATGCCAGCTGTTTGTACAGATGCATGCATTTGTCCACACGTGGAGGGCTGGATCTCCTTGTAGAAATTTCATGTTTTCTATATATAGAGACCCCCTCTCTCTTGTAGAAGGGTTAGAAAATTTTAGGCTAAAAAATTTTCCTCTCTTTCTACAAATTCTTTACACTTTTGCCTACTTACACTACATGCTTGCCTTCACTTCCTTAACCAAATCCTCTCACCTTTGAGATGAGGTTCCTTGAGACCTTCTTGGAGCTCTTGAAGTTGGTTTTGGCTTGAATTGTGGCCTAGAGTTACTCTTTGCTTCAAAAGGTGTGATACTTGGTTTATTAGTTTGCTTTACATGCTTGTTTTCCTATTTTTTTCCCACTGTTTTTGTGGGCTGAAATTGGTGTTTTTGGCCATTTAAGGTTAGGGGGTGGTTCACCCCTCTTCATTCCTTGTTTATAAGGTCAATTCACCTTTGTTTCCCATTTTCAAACCATCTTCTTTTTTATTTTCCTTTAAACACTGATTTTTAGAGTATTTTCAGTGGTGAAAATCAGGTTTTGAAGTCCAAATTTGGAGGGGGTAGTCTCCCCTCTTTGTGTCATGTTGTAGACGTCCCTGAATGCCCCGGGAGGATGAGGTCCCGTTCCGTTCATTTGGGCTCACTACAGTTCGGACTCTCAATTTGTCACGATTCTCAATCTGAACCAAAGAGTCCAAATCCGACAAATCGTTTTGAGAAAATAGATTTTTTGTAAAGAAGTGTCAAACATGGACTGCTTTGCCAGATACAGAGTCGCCATCTAAATATTTTATTTTGGGGAAATTTAGGAAACCCTGACTCGTTGCCTAAGGCCACATCTCCGTCATCACCAAAGTTGCCTCGGCTCGAGAACTTGGGTACGATTGGGGAAGGTCACTTCGTGAGCACCCCCGCTCGCCCGATCAAAGATCGGCCTCTACTAACCATGATATCTATTTTTGAAAACATTATGCGTTCTTATTCCGGTTATTAGCCTAGATTTACTATGTGACGTGCACAGCATACAAGTATAGACTGGGTCGCCTGAATTGGAACAAAACATTTCATGTTTGTTTGTTTGAAAAATGGTTTGATGGTGCTACCCGCAAGTAGGCTAAGACGTGGATTTGCCACCCTTGGGTGGGCTTAGAAAAAATGATTTTGCCACTATCTAGTGGGCTTTAAAACTCACAATTAATGAATTGTTCCAATTCAAATAACCCAACCTTCACCCACAGGCATTCAGGCAGATATATCACATAAGCATATAGCCTTATGGTAAGCATGCTATCATGGCAATCACTCACACGCATGCAAGGATGCTAAAGCATAAAACTTACCAAGTACTCCAAGCCAAAACAAAAGCTAATTAGAAATCCATACATGATCCTAACTATACAGAAATGCCTAATGCAACACATGCACGATGCAACTATAGCAGGCTCGGCTATTCTAAACATGGCATATGAAATACTACAGCTAACATGTATTCAACTTGGAATTTGAAAATACAATGCAGTTAGTATGATGCGCCGAGCCCGGTGCATGCAAAACAGATGAATGAATGCAAACATGCTATCATACTGTATGCTAATTGAAACATGCCCTAATCTAACCATCATAAGCGGGTAAATAAAAGGGAGAAAGACGTGGGGTTGGGAGACATACATCACACACATGCACACTCATTACAATTGTGCCCTCGCTCGGAGAGTCCGAATAAATAATACAATCCCGAATAAATAATTACAGTCCAAATGAATAATTATAGTCCAAATATGTACAAAACCCTAATTAATTAACAAATTAAATTAGGAAAGCAATAAATTGGCATGCAAGCCAGGGACTGCCTCAACTCTGCTTCGGATGATGAAGGATGCATGCTCTGGTTGACTTTGTCGGAAAATCCACTGCGATGCCCTAATTAGCCTCTGTTTGCAACTATTCTTGGGATGCGTGCCAAGCTCCGGAAGGCTGCTGATTCTTGATTTGCTGTAATAGAGAGCAACAAAGGGGCATGGCAAAGTATTTTCACATATGTATGCATGACTACTCTTCAAGGAGTGTAGTCCTCGATCCTCGTGCCACCAATCACGTATCTCGATGCATGATGGCCGAGGAGTCGATTTGCACAACTCAATATGAAATGAATGCACATATAAACACAACAAGACCTAAACTCCATCATGGGTAATCTGGAGTGTCGACAACAGGAAATTGAGACACGTTCCGTCACTCGGAGTACAAAACGTACCTCGTTTCTCGTGCTTGGGCTAACTCCTATCCCAAACACTATGCAATATGCATGATATGCATGAATGCAACCCTAACATGCAACCTAGCATACAGAATGCTATGAAATGGCATACACAATGCACGATGTAACGAGGCATACACAATGCTCTAACATACAACCTAGCATACACAATGCTATGAAATGGCATACACAATACACGATGGACTTACACCAACATGAGTGGATCTCAGCCACACTCACATCAGTAGCCATTAGATGAAAATGAGACTCTCGAAATACGTGCACGCATGCACGCAAACTGAGGACCGAACCTAAGGCAACAAATGCCACTCTACCAAAGCATGGCAAGGCATGGAATATGGTATGCAAACATGAAAATTTCAGCGCTGAAATGTGATACAAAACAGCCCCGAAACATGGCACTCGATGCATGGAATGGCCCCGAAGCACAAAACTAGGCATATGCATTGGCCTATAGCTATACAAAACATGCATTATTTGATCATGAAGTATGAAGACATAAGCAAGAAAGTCCCAAAACATTCATATTTCCAGTTTATGACAAGTCTCAAAAATGAACACAAATAGGGCTAATCTATCATGCAAAATAGCCTTAAAAGAGAGATTAAACACAAGGGACAGAAGCTGGCCCCAAATGACAAATAGCCCTTCAACAAAGTTGAAGGGAGGCTCAAAAAAAGGCACTTTACAGTTTACATCAAGCCACTAAAATAATCACAAATAAGGCCAAACTATCATGCAAGAAAAGGCCTAAAAGAGGGGTAAAGAGACAAGTGGTAGATTATGTTCTCAAAAAGAGGAGAAACCTTCAACAAAGTTTAAGAGGGGCTCAAAACAAGATATTTCACAGTTTATGGAAAAGTCCGAAACAGCTCACAAGTAAGCCTAAAATACTATGCAAAAATTGGCCTAAAAGAGAGATAAAGAGGCAAGTGATAGTAAGAGGCCTCAAACAGAGGAGATCCATTCAACAATTTTTAAGAGAGGCTCAAAAAAAGACATTTTACAGTTTACATCAAATCTTGAAAATAATCACAAGTAGGCCCAAAATATCATGCAAGAAAAAGGCCTAAAAGAGGGATAAAGAAGCAAATGATAGCTGCTGGCCTCAAACAGAGGAGAGACCTTCAACAAAGTTTAAGAGGGGCTCAAAAAAAGACATTTTATAGTTTACATAAAAGTCCAAAACAGATCACAAATAACCCTAAAATATCATGCAAAAACAAAGCCTAAAAGAGAGTGAAAGAGGAAAGTGGTAGTAGGAGACCTCAAACAGCAGGAGGTCCTTGATCAAACATGAAAAGGGGCTCAAAATATGACTATTTACAGTTTGGATCGGAGCCGAAAAAATCTTGCAAGTGTGGCTTAGATAGGATGCAAAACAAGGCAAGAAAGAGGGAAAATGGGGCTCACCCTTGTAGAACCAAGCTTCAACAACTTTTGGGCCAAGTTTGGGAGTTCTTCACCTCTGGAAAGTAGACTCAAGTTTCTGGAATGGAGTGTAGATTGATAGGCTAGGAGTTGATGTAGAAATGGCCAAGAACCAAGGTATTTTTGAAGCTTGGATGAAAGAGATGGAGGAGGATGTATGAAAGGCTCCAATGGATTTTTGTCAACCTCTAAAACTGGTGGAGAGGTGCTAGTCTTATAGAGGGAGAGAAGCAAGGAAAGGGGGGAAAATGGGGGGGGGGGAACCATTTCAAATTTCCCCCCAAAAGGTAGCCCCCCGGATACAAAATCTGGGGGGAAATAAAATACACAGCTGGAACAAGCTTGGAGAGGGGGTTCAGGCTGACCAGGTTCAGAAGGCTCAGGGGGCCGGCTGGCCACCTCCCCTGGTCGGCCGACCAGGGGTCAAAAGGGTCAGGTGGAATTGCTGGTCGGCCACCCCAAAATGGTGGCCTCCCATGTGTGCACAACACAAATATGTGGTTGACACCCGGAGAATGTGAACCAGGAAAGAGAAAAACCCATTTTTCAAAGGGGTTCAAAAGGATCAAGTGGAATTGCGGGTCAGCCTGTTCATATTGGTGGCCTCTCAGGTGTGTACAACACAAATATGGGGTTTAGGGTTGAAAAAAGTGGCCCCAGGGTGGTCAACATTAGCTTTTCAGTGAGGAAAAACGGGCGACGGAGAGTGATGAAGAAATAAAGCTGGCTTTCAGAACAATTGCTGGCCTCCCACCCTCCTACAAGCTCCCTAACAATGAAAATAAGGTCTTCACCAAAAATGAACCAAAAACGATGCAAAACGGAGGTTCGGGGGATCGAAACGCGCGGCCCGGGGCCTCGAAAATGGGCTGTTAAGCACCGGAGGTGGCGTTCGACCACGAAGTTGGTTTCTCGGGCCACAATGTCCCTCAAAAGGGAGGAAATAAGTTGCATACCAAAAACCGGAGCAAACAGAGGTGGTTAGGCAGTCCCGAACCGAGGCACACGGCCGTCGGCTCTGAAAAACCGAAAATCGGGCTCCAAACAGGAAAAATGACCTACGACCATGAAACGTACCCTACGACCACTGAGAGATGATCCACGAGACCTCTCCCTCCCTTCGGGAAGAGAAAACAGAGCCTGGTTCGCAAACCAAGGCAAGACACAAAAGAGTCTGGAAGTCCGGAGGCAAGGCCTGCAGCCGGGACTCTGAAACTTCTGAACGAGCACAATATACAATATCACCGAGCGCTCAATCAGTGACGTTTGAGTCTTAAGGTCGGTCAAAAATGGGGTGTCTACAGTTGCCCCTCTTTGACAGAACTCGGAAGTCACAAGTGACGGGAGTGAATGTCAAAGCCCAGAGACGACCCATTTTTGACAAGGCCGAAGACTTAGACAAACAGGCGAGATAAACAAAGAGATGTGCCCGCAGGCATGCCCACAGGCTGGAGCAAAATGCAACCGAAAATGCAAGAAGCTGAAGGTACCCCGATGATCATGCAAATGCAGCAAGCTGTTATGGAGCACATATTCATAATAGATGCGACAGTTTTAAGCAAGAATGCAAAGCGAGAACTACATTTCATGCAGTTAAGAATGCGGAGAATTATTCAATTCTCGCCACGTCTCACACGGAGAAGATACAATACCTGCGCGGTTCGCCTTGTCACACCAGCCTCAAATGAACCGTACATACAATATCGTGCCTGTAAAAGAAAGAAACTCAACAAGCACAACATATTTAGCAACATATTTTCAAAGCGATATTGAATGTATACCATCGTGGTGTCGATAGAAAAGTGCATCGCAATGCGAGGAGTAACGCGCGTAACAACGCGGGTTAAGTATGAGGATATGACGACACCCGTGAAACGTGCACAGTAGTATGAGTGGCGTGCACGAGAATGCAAGTGACGTGCATAACAATGCAGAATAAATGTGAACTCGAGTGCGAATTTGTCGTAAAACGGCGAGTAAAGAAATGCAAATTTTCGATGAGGGTGACTTAATTGCGACCTCCGGTTTACCTCCCGGAGGGGTCGCGACATATTCAAAAAGGATACATCTCACTTTTGACGTGTAACGATGAGAAACGCATCGAAAGTTGGAGTTGGGGTTCCGGTAAAGCGATTTCGCGACGGAAAGTGCACTTCTCTTGTACTTTTTCAGGTCCCGAGGACTCCAATCCTTCCCAAAATTTGCAGAGAGCTTGGTGGGCACCTAGGGAACACCACCGACCAGGTCTCATCCCAAGGAGAGGCCACCGACCAGCCTTTTACAAAGGGGGTGGTCGGCCTGCCACAAAAGGTGGTCGGCCGACCCCCTAGCCCAAATCCGGGGCAGTTCGGTCATTTTGCTCTCATTCCTTTAAATATACTCGGCCAAAGCCTCATTCCTCATATCTCCAGCTCCGAAATCAGTCCCTCTCCCTTCCTAGAGCATTTTCCCTCTCAGATCTTTGCTCTATACGCGTTTTCCAACGCCCCACGCAAGTTATTTTCGCGAAATCCTTTGGTTTTCGTCATTTTGGACCGATTAAATTTTGATTTCGGTGCTTCTTTTCTCATTTCCACCACTTGAGGTAAGTTTGTCTCAATATTTGGAAGATTTTCTCGGGAGTTGACTTTCGTTGACTTTTTCATTTCCCGAGAGTTGACTTTTGTTGACTTTTTCCAATTTTGGCTCATTTTGCTCATTTTTTGCTCCTTTTGCAGATTTTCTGAAATGACGGGTCAATTCCCTCACGGCGGAGGTCCCCCAGGCGCCGGAGGTGATCCAGATGTTATGGCTCTGCCTTCGCGGGTTCGACCATTCATACCCGAGAGGTACGACCCTCCGGCACATGTCCTTCCGCGGGCTGTTTTCTATCACTTTACTGACTTCGACGATCGAGCACCCGGGGATCTGCTTTTGCGAGAGCCAGAGTCTCATCTCTCCCACGAGGCACGAGAGGTATTTACTTTGCTTTTACGTTTTCTGCAATATATTCTGTATTTTTCGTACATTTCATGCTTTCACTATGCATGCTTGTCTGCTTGTTCCGAACACACTTGCGCACCATATTTCAGCTGATCCTAGCACGTAGCTCGTCCTGAATACTTTAGCTTATGACACAGCATTTTGTTTGCATTTTTGAACACACGGCTTAAACTTTGAGGTGAACCCACAGCCCACTGATCTTGAAATCTGAACACACAACCCAAATACTTGATGTTGAACACACGGCCCAAACTTGATGTTGAACACACGGCCCAAACTTTGAGGTGAACACACAGCCCACTAATCTTGAAATCAGAACACACAGCCCATATACTTGATGTTGAACACATAGCCCAAACTTGATGTTGAACACACGGCCCAAACTTTGAGGTGAACACACAGCCCACTGATCTTGAAATCTGAACACACAGCCCAATACTTGATGTTGAACACACGGCCCAAACTTGATGTTGAACACACGGCCCAAACTTTGATGTTGAACGCACGGCCCAAACTTGATGTTGAACACACGGCCCAAACTTTGAGGTGAACACACAGCCCACTGATCTTGAAATCTGAACACACAGCCCAGATACTTGATGTTGAACGCACGGCCCAAACTTTGAGGTGAACACACAGCCCACTGATCTTGAAATTTGAACACACAGCCCAAATACTTGATGTTGAACACACGGCCCAAATACTTGATGTCGAACACACGGCCTGAACTTTGAGGTGAACACACAGCCCAAATACTTGATGTCGAACACACGGCCTGAACTTTGAGGTGAACACACAGCCCACTGATTTTGAAATCTGAACACACAGCCCATATACTTGATGTTGAACACACGGCCCAAACTTGATGTTGAACACACGGCCCAAACTTTGATGTTGAACGCACGGCCCAAACTTGATGTTGAAATCTGAACACACAGCCCATATACTTGATGTTGAACACACGGCCCAAACATGATGTTGAAATCTGAACACACCGCCCATATACTTCATTTGCACGCAGCCTATTTATTTCATTCTGGAACTGAACATATGTATTTACCGTGAATGCAGGTGTCCTCCCGTGTTACACAGGGATACGGCTCCATTGCCGCGGCGAGGTTTTGGAACCCGGTAACACACGTCTTCAGCTTCGGCGGGCAAGAGGTATGTCCGACCTTCGAAGATTTTCAAGTTTTGATAGAATCTGAATGCTATGATGAGATTTTGCCTCAGTTTCGCTTTGGTCATGCCCAAGCTCTAGGGCGGATGTGCGGACTCACCACGCATGACGCTCGGTCCCTGATCTGTAATGGGGAACTGGACATCCTCGGATTGATCCATCGTTTTTCTGACGCTGGTGACCGTGGCGACCATCATTGGCAAGGTTTTCGACAACATGCCCTTTGCTTGTGTATGCTATCTCACTTTCTGCTTGTGTCGGGCTTTGGTGGATCTAGCATTCGCCTGATTAAAGTTGCTCAAGGCTTGAAGGAAGGAAAGAGTTGTATTGCGATGACATTGGCCGAGACACTGATGGGCTTAGATGCTTTCCATCGCCAGGAGACGACCAAATTCGTGGGGAGTCCACTACTGCTACAGGTCATGTTTCCCATCCAATCTCACATATGTATTGCTCACATCACTCGGCCCTCAGGCTCGGTTTTTCTCACAGAACCCTTCTTCTTTCTTTTCTCTCATCGTACATCTCTCTATTCTTTATTCTCTCATTTTTCATCCCTCCCCAGGTAGCTTACTCAGCTCGCGGTTACTTCTTTCGACAACGCCTAGTTGATGCCCTTGATGAGGGATGGTGGTACAGCTGGATGTGCAATTTGTCTGTTGATCGCATCGCTTGGCACTGCCCTTGGCTTAATCTCCCGGCAATGGTCTGACCAACTGTGTGTTCTACTTTCCGTTCCGTTTCCAATGCCAGTTTGGTCATGATCAGACTTGCCCACCAGAGGGGATAGAGTATTCGGCTTCATTCCCGGTTCGAGGTGCACAGCTTACCCGATATGCCACGGCATGGAGGACGAGAGAACTCTTGGCCCCCGCTCCCACTTTCAGTTATGCTTTGTTTGATGAGTGCTTGGATTGGCTCAATGAAGAGGCACAGATTGGGCCCAGCTCGGCATCAGAGGCTTCGACCAGTTCTAGGAGGGGGTGCAGGGACATCTGACTTGACTATGCCCCGGATTTATTGCTTTATTAGTACTTTCAAGTTTTCTTTATGAATGTAATAAAAAGCAACTTCAATTGTATGCAAGAGCAGGAGAACTCTGTTTTGAAATCAATGAAATTGAAGGTTATGGTACTGAAAATTTTCCGCTTTGGTCCAAAAGTGGTCTTAGTTGTAGAAAGATTAATTTGAACAAAGTCAACTTTGATTAAAACTTTTCAAAACCATTTTCGATATGGATTAGAACTGGACACGCCTGAGATCTGTCACTGAGATGCACAACCCCAGATCCCTGCAACTGGAAAGTTGCCCCTAGTCTGAAGAGTAATGCGGCACTGCATGGCAACGAAAAGTTGCCCCTAGTCTGAAAAGCACTGCACCGGAGATTCCAATGGATGCTGATAGACAAGGATGGCTGAGATGATCAAATGGACAAGGTTGATCGGGGAAAAGTTTATGGTTGAACTTCGGGATGAAGTTTCCTACGTATCCCAAAGATGGGAATCAAGCCTTACATAGTTCAGGCTTAGATTCACTCGGGTATTTTCACTCTCCTTTTGCGCTCTAACTTTTGACAAGGCCGCCCTTTGCGGGTTTTCAACCTTGCGAGCTCAGTTTTTATAATTTCAAATTTTTCGTGCTCTGAGTTTTGCCTAGGTTGCCCTTTCGGGTTTTTGGCCTAGCGAGCCTCTCAAGGGTAATATTTCTTTAACTTGTCCATATTGATCGGTTGTGAGAACTCCAAGCCATCTAGATCCATCAGAACCACAGCTCCACCTGACCAAATAGACTTAATGATGTAAGGACCGGTCCAATTGGGTCTGAACTTGCCCCTTGGGTCATGGATGGGAGCTCGGTTGTCCTTGAGCACCAAATCTCCTTCCTTTAGATTCCTGGACTTAACTTTCTTGTTGAAAGCCCGGGCAATTCTGCGCTGATAACCTTGAACATAGTACAGTGCTTTCAGTCTTCTCTCATCAAAGAGTATGAGTTCCTCAAACCTATTCTGCTGCCAATCTGCTTCGGCTATTTGACACTCAGCCAATACTCGCAAAGACGGCACCTCAATTTCGATAGGTAGAACGGCCTCCATCCCATAAACCAATGAATATGGGGTCGTCCCAGTAGAAGTTCTGATTGAAGTCCTGTAGCCCCACAGAGCAAATGGCAGCTTATCTGGCCAATCCCGGTAGGTTTCCACCATCTTCTGCAGTATGTGTTTGATATTCTTGTTGGCAGCCTCGACCGCTCCATTGGTTTGCGGCCGATAGGTAGATGGCTTATGAAAAGCCACATTGTATTTTTCCAACAAGTCAATCACTTCCTTCTTGAAGTGGGAACCGTTATCTGAAATGACCTCGTTTGGGACCCCGTAACGACAGATGATGTTGTTTCTGATAAACTTCGCGACATGAGAAGCTTTCAACACCGCATAGGATTGGGCCTCGACCCACTTTGTAAAATAATCTATCGCGACCAGGATGAACTCATGCTCATTCGCCCCGATCACATCAATTCCCCAAATCGAAAATGGCCATGGTGAAGTCATGCTGTACATCTTCGACGACGGGATGTTCATGCGGTTTCCATGGATCTGACACTTGTGGCATCGCCGAACAAAACCGATGCAATCCTCCTCCATGGTGGACCAGTAGTAACCCTGTCCGAGGATCTTCCGTGCTAGCATTACTCCGTTCATATGCGCATTGCATTCCCCTCCATAGGCGGCCTCCATCAGGCGCTTCGATTCCTCGGCTTCAACACACAGCTTATGCATTCCCAGATGACCTCTCTTATACAGTTTACCCCCACAGATGATGAACTGAACGGCCATTCTTCTGATTGCCCTTTTATCCTTAGTATTTACCCTTGGCGGGTATGCTTCCTTCTCTAAGAAATTCCAAATGTCGTAATACCAAGGGTTTTCGTCTTGAACCTCATCTATGGCAGCGATTGACTCATATGCTGGCGCAAATTTTTGATAAATGATGACGGGACGCATCCGGACTCCGAACGGAATGTCTATCATGGAAGATAGAGTTGCTAAAGAATCTGCGAACCTGTTGTTCTCTCTTAGTAGATGAGCAAAGTTTAGCTTTTCGAACTGAGGAATTAGCAAGTCCAAGGTTTGGTGGTACATCATCATCTTTTCTTCTTTGACTTTCCAGTCCCCTTTTGCTTGAGACACAACAAGGTTCGAGTCCCTGATGACGTCCAACCGTCTTGCCCCTAATTCCAAAGCTGCTTCTAGACCGGCGATGCATGCCTCATATTCTGCTTCATTGTTCGAGACTTTGAATCGGAGTTTGAAGGCTAGAGGGATACGGGACTTGTCAGGTGCTATCAGCAGCACTTCT
The DNA here is from genome assembly GCF_004153795.1 of Camellia sinensis. Lineage (NCBI taxonomy): Eukaryota > Viridiplantae > Streptophyta > Magnoliopsida > Ericales > Theaceae > Camellia > Camellia sinensis. The sequence goes on along the minus strand of NW_021025623.1, from coordinate 207,791 downwards.
ATCCCATACCCGTACTGATTTGACGCTCCGTCAAAGTACATCATCCAAGTTTCATCGTCGATGTGCAAAATGGCCTCATCTGGGAATAAGTACTCGACTGCTTCATCCCCTTCCACCGGATGGTCGGCTAGGAATTCTGCTACTGCTCTCCCTTTGACTGACTTGCGTGTTACATATTTTAGATCGAATTCGGAGAGCAACAGCAACCAACGAGCTAGCCTGCCCGTAAGTGCCGGTTTCTCGAAAAGATATTTGATGGGATCGAGTCGTGAAACCAACATTACGGAGTGAGCTAACAGGTAGTGCCGCAACTTCCTGGTAGCCCATACCAAAGCTAAGCAAGCCTTCTCCAATGGCGTATAGCGAGTCTCATACTCTAGCATCTTCTTACTCAGATAGTAGATGGCTCTCTCCGTCTTGTCATCGGATTCTTGCGTGAGCATACAGCCCATCGTGGTCTCAGTTACCGAGAGGTACAGTATCAATGGTTTCCCTGGCTCTGGCGGTGACAACATGGGCGGGTTCTGCAAATATTCCTTGATCTGTTCAAAAGTAGCTTGGCATCGATCGTCCCATTGAAATTTCTTGTCTTTCTTCAGGAGACCAAAAAGTGGTTCACAAGTCATGGTTAATTTTGAGATAAACTGCCTTATGAATTGCACTTTACCTAGAAAGCCTCGCACCTCCTTTTCAGTCCTTAAGTGGTGGCATTTCTAAGATGGCCTTGATTTTTGAAGGGTCGACTTCGATCCCCCTTTGCGTAATCAGAAACCCCAGCATTTTTGCTGCTGTAACACCAAACGTATATTTCTGAGGGTTCAGCCGCAACCGAAATTCTATGATCCGTTGAAAGAACTTTTGCAAGGCGGTGTAGTGGCCCTCTCTTTCTTTGGACTTGACAATCATGTCGTCCACGTACACCTCGACCTCTTTGTGGATCATATCATACAATATCGTGGTCGCGGCCCGTTGATATGTAGCCCCAGCATTCTTCAACCCAAACAGCATCACTCTGTAGCAGTATGTCCCCCATGGGGTGGTGAAAGCAGTCTTTTCCCTATCTTCGGGTGCCATTACAATCTGATTATAGCCTGAGGAGCCATCCATGAACGAAAGCAAAGCATGCCCCGCTGTGAAATCCACCAACCCATCAATATGCGGCAAGGGCAAGTCGTCCTTCAGACTAGCTCTGTTCAAATTCCTGAAATCCACGCATACTCGGATCTTGTCATCCTTCTTCGGCACTGGGACGATGTTGGCCAACCAAGTCGGGTATTCAGATACCAACAGGAAGCCTGCGTCGATTTGCTTGGTGACCTCTTCCTTGATTTTGAGAGCCCAGTCCGGAAGGATCCTCCTGAGTTTCTGCTTATCATCCCCAGGATTACCAGACTCAGACTCAGTCGAGCTGGAACCTGATTCCGACTCACAAGACTCGGTGGAATCAGATTCCGGCTCACTACCTGACTCGGTGCTACTGGACAAAAATCCCTCTTCGTACTGCCAAACGAGAGAGGGTGCGATAGATGTATCCAAAATAGTTACTGGTGGGCCCGCAGCCGTTCCATTCCTGATCACGCAGACTGAGAAGCTATCCCCCAAGCACCCCTGGTCAATCGGAGGATCTAAAAGTAGACATGTCAGTGCTACCCCCATTTCAAGTTCGGTGTCCTCAGATTGCACTCTCATACACTGCTCAATCTCAGCTGATGGGTCTGTCTACTCTTTGGCAACGTCATCCCCGGATAGTTGCAGGTCGAAGAAGATCTCAAAACTGGGCACGCGCTTCATCTTCACGTTCAGCCACGGCTCCGGGAAGCCACAAAATGGAAAGTCCTCCCCCTCTCGGACGAAGTGTCCGTTCAGGGTACCCTGAATGGGTCGATGCATTAACTCAAAAGGCTTCCCTGCCTTCTTTGCTCTGGCTCTTCCAACCATCTCTTTACCCTTCCTCACCCAGTCCTCTTTGGTGGGCAGATAACCTAAGCCAAAGGTATGCGAATTGTGCAGTACTTCGGCCAATGCTACGACGCCCTTCCGGCCACTCTTTCCCAATCCCATCCCAGGGATGTGTTGAAGCTTGTTCATGAGGTATACAGATTGAGCACTGACATACACTCTCTCATTAACAGCCATGACGTTCTGCACAATTCGGGCCTCAGCCAAAGTAAACCCTAATAAGAACACATCCTCCGTGCCATGTTCGATTTCCAAGACTGGCGTAGACACTTCGGGCGGCGGATGGATTGACGAATTTCCAAAAACAATAGCTAACCCTTTCCCATGAGGGTACTTCAACATCTGATGCAAGGTGGAAGAGACTGCCTTGACCTGGTGCAACCACGGTCGCCCCAAAAGTAGGTTAAAGGTTGCGGGAACATCCAAGACATGGAAATCAATCTCGTGCTGTCCTAGACCAACCTGGGTCTGAATTTTGACAGTCCCCATCACCTCCCTGCTTGTGTCATCATAGGCTCTGATTACTTGAGTAGTTGGTACGAAGTCCGCGGGCTTCAACCCGATTGCATATGCCGTCCTTGATGGGCACACATTAATAGCGGATCCCGTATCGACAAGAACCACTGGTACCCATTTGCCTCTACATTCCACCGAGATGTAGAGAGGTTTGTTGTGATTTGCGCCTTCAGGCAGTAGTTCTTTGTCAGAAAAGGTCAACGTCGGGGAACCTCCTCCCGAAAAAACCAATCCAACCAGCTGCTCTGGCGTGGTGTCTATGGAAAGCTTGGCCTTATCCATGGCTGAAAGGACAACCTGCCTGTGTACTCGTGATGCCATAAGCAGTCCCCAGATGGAGATGTCTGCTTGTATCTTCTTTAACTGCTTAAGCACAGCCTCCTCTTTAATTTGTTTTTCTTTCTGTCTCTCGGCTTCCTTATCTTTTCCAGATGCCTCTGGCTAGTCCAAGTGTGGGGGTTTGAAGTACTGCCCGCTCCTCGTCATGTGATCAACTTCATCGAGATACCAGGTGTCGTCTGGTTGATTGCCCCCCCAATCCTCGTCTGTGTGGGCAAGACATAAATCATCGTCTTCCCACCACATTCCGTCGGCGGCCGACAGACACCTGTCCAGCCCCGGTATGATCGTACTCGCAGTACCTTCAGTCCATATGCCCGCAGCATCTTCTGTTCCTGTGCCCACAGCACTTTCGGCCCCTTCGCGGGCTTTTGCCTTCCTTATTCTTTCAGAATCCCAAAACTTTTCTTGTTCTGACTGCGTCAGTGCAGTTTGTTGTTCAACTTTCTCTGTATCCACAATGCTCAAATCCCGAGCAAAATTCTTCGTACCGGCGCTCTCCGGCAATGTATCTTGACTCCCGGCCCTTCCGGCCACAATTGATACTCTCGTCCCTGCCGGGCCCTGTTCTGGTCGGAACTTTTCCACAACATCTGGTTGATCATCTAGCCATCCAGTAGCCTCTGCCGATTCCTCATAATCAAACCGGTTGACTGTCGCGCCCCCTGATTCTTGGTCATTGAAAAACTAGAGGTTGGCTAAGTCCTCTTCCACTACCGTCAAATCATCTGCCCTCTGCTCAAACCCGTCACCTCGGATCGCACACAGCTCTGCTTTCTTTGGCAATTCTACACTTGGCTCAAACTGGCCTGCTGACAGGATGTAATCACTCGGATCATAGGCTTCCCTAGCAAAATTCCCAAACTGCTCAAACCCTGATTCGACAGCTCGATCCTCCTCCGCAACCTCCTCTGCCCTGTCTTCAACAGCCGCCATCATTGGCTCAGGTTGGTTTGTGGAGATGTCCAACATGCACAAAGAGTCGGTGCAATCAGGAAGGAGCACCTCTGGCTTAGGTAGGTGGGAAGGGGTGATGTAGATACTAGGATCGTAAGACACGACCCCAGTTTGGATAAAATTGACTCTTTTGGGAGGTGGAGCTTGGTTGTGTGTAGGGAGGGGTTGGTTATGACGTTGGGTTTTTCTGGTGGCAAAATCACATTTTTGTCAATGAGATCCTGAATCTCATGACGTAATCTGAAGCATTGGTCAGTGTCATGACCGTGTTGTTGGTGATACGCACAGTATTTGGCTGGGTTGTGAGAGGGAGGGAGCGGATTTGGCAATGGCCTTGGCTCCAGGGGCTTTAGATGCCCTTTCCTGATTAGTGCCCCTAAAGCCTTGGACAGGGGCATGTACAATGGGGTGAAGGTTCTTTGGCCACGGGGTTGGTATTTGGCTGCTTGTGTATTGCTTCCGGATGCACCGGAAAATGGTGTGGCTGCCATGGGCCTTGGAAGGGGAGGGGGAATGGTGTAGACCATGTTTACCTCCGAAGTTCTTACAATTGTGGCACCACTTGGGCCTGCATTGTTGTTGCGGTTAAAAGTCCTTCGGGGTTGTTCCCTGTCTTGGTCAATCAGACCCTGTTTCATTGCATCTTCGATTTGTACCCCCATCTCGTGCAGATCCGAAAATGTGGGGAAGAGGAGTACAATCATCTTTTGCATCAATTTTGGCTGGAGATTGCGCACAATCATCCTAATCTGGTCCTTATCGGTGGGCCTTAAAGTCATCATCGAGGCTTTCGCCCTCCACCGGGTCACGAAATCCAAGAAACTCTCTTTGTGCTCCTGTCTTGTTGTTTCGAGATCACGAGTTGTAATCTCAATTTGGGTGTTATAAGAGTATTGCGCAACAAAGGCCTCGGCCATTTCATCCCAACTCCGCTTGACATCATCCTCTAACTTCGCATACCAGATAGCGGACACACCCGATAGGGTCCGACCGAATAGCGAAAGCTTCTGGGGTCTAGTGAGGCCCATTGGCCGTAATATATCTGAGAATAAACGGAGGTGGACCATGGGATCACCAGATCCGTCGAAGCGATCAATTTGCGGCATCTTGAATCTATCCGGCAATGTTACGGCCACATCGGTATACCCGTCCTCGATATCCGGGATATCCTTTACCCCCTGGGATTTTTTGAATAGCTTCTCGAGCTTGCTCAGTTTTAGTGCTGTATGGTCTATCTCGAACTCGAAAGGAGAGTCCGGTTGGTTGACAAGCGTAGGTGCCTTAGATAGCTAGGGCAGAATTGGGGGTGGAGTTGGCCCTGTTGGTGTGTCCGTATCTGCCTGGACATTTGGTGCCCCCTCGGGTGTTGGGATTCCCGGTGGGGGAGGAACCGGGTGTGAAGCAGATGCTCCGGTTTGTTGTTGTAGCCTGGTAATTAGTTCTGCTTGCTGGGCCATGATCTCGGCCTGTTGTTTGGCAAACTCATCCCGGCGAACAGCGTCCTGCTGCATGGCTCTCATGGTTTCTTGCATCTGACGCATCATTTCCTCAACTCCTGTCGGTGTCGCCATACCGCCCTAATTTGTCTGAACTATTGGTAGGTTTATTTCTATAGCAACAATTGGGATCTCAATCTGACTGTCTGCTGGTGGGGTAGACCACTGTTCTGACAACCTCTGCTCGGATACACTACGCCTTCTCGACCTCCGTCTGATAACCCGGGGTAGAGAATGGAACACCGGTTGTCCGTCAACCAGATCCTTGGATTGATTGAGTCGGCGACCTCGAGTCCAGAGTGCTTGGGGAGTATCTGCTTAGTTTGAAGCAATTGTGTTAAAACTACTCCCTAGCAAAAAGATAAATAAAGCAATAAGGAAATAAATAACCAGATAAACGGACAGCATAACAGCTTTAAAATAAATACACAACACGCAACTAGGCATAACAACACACGGTTGATAAGCAGAGTACACTGTCCTCAAACACTGATCATTATCCCCGAATCACTGTCCCCGAATAACTGAATCCGGTACCCGTAGATAACTGATTCTGAAACACTGACTGATGTCCACAGGTCTAATACCCAAAATACTAAACTGGTGCCCGCAGGCCTGATGCCCAAAACTCGTAAACTGATACATGCATTCGTATGGAGACGCACTCCAAAAGCACATAACAAACAAGTGAGAGGCAAAACACCCCTATGTTGGGGGAGGGTTTCCCTGTCCTATTTTGTCAGGAGCTAGGGTTTTACTACGCACGCAGCAGTTTCAAACAACCTAAATCGGGTAATCAACCTGTCCTAGTTAGGAATGGTCACTACGGATTCCGAATATGCACTAGGTCGAATGGTCAAAATAGTGCCCCGGTAAAACCGGGGTTTGTGTTCCCATATTGGCAGAGCCCACAACTGGTCAGCCTTATGGTCATGCCTTGACAAGACAAGCCTCCGGCAAACCATTCAGGAATAGCAGATGGCAAACACGGTGTCCTAGGCGCACCAATGCACATGCAATGCAAAGAGACACATAAATAAAATCAAAACAAGATATCATGAGTTCGGGTCAAGTTCTCTAACTCCCCAACGTGTCGCCAGAAACTGTAGACGTCCCCGAACGCCCCGAGAGGATGAGGTCCCGTTCCGTTCATTTGGGCTCACTACAGTTCGGACTCTCAATTTGTCACGGTTCTCAATCTGAACCAAAGAGTCCAAATCCGGCAAATCGTTTTGAGAAAACAGATTTTTTGTAAAGAAGTGCCAAACATGGACTGCTTTGCCAGATACAGAGTCACCACCTAAATGTTTTATTTTGGGAAAATTTAGGAAACCTGACTCGTTTGCCTAAGGCCACGTGTCCGTCATCACCAAAGTTGCCTCGGCTCGGGAACTTGGGTACGATTGGGGAAGGTCACTTCGTGAGCACCCCCGCTCGCCTGATCAAAGATCGGCCTCTACTAACCACGATATCTAGTTTTGAAAACATTGTGTGTTCTTATTCCGGTTATTAGCCTAGATTTACTAACTTGTGACTGCGCACAGTATACAAGTATTAGACTGGGTCGCCTGAATTGGAACAAAACTTTCATGTTTGTTTGTTGAAAAGATGGTTTGATGGTGCTACCCGCAAGTAGGCTAGACGTGAATTTTCCACCTCGGGTGGGCTTAGAAAAAAATGATTTTGCCACTATCTATTGGGCTTTAAAACTCACAATTAATGAATTGTTCCAATTCAATAACCCAACTTCACCCACAGGCATTCAGGCAGATATATTCAACATTAAGCAGTATAGCCTCATGGTAAGCATGCTATCATGGCAGTCACTCACACGCATGCAAGGATGCTAAAGCATAAAACTTACCGAGTACTCCAAGCCAAAACAAAAGCTAATTAGAAATCCATGCATGATCCTAACTATACAGAAATGCCTAATGTAACACATGCATGATGCAACTATAGCAGGCTCGGCTATTCTAAACATGGCATATGAAATGCTACAGCTAACATGTATTCAACTTGGAATTTAAAAATACAATGCAGTTAGTATGATGCGCCGAGCCCGGTGCATGCAAAACAGATGAATGAATGCAAACATGCTATCATACTGTATGCTAATTGAAACATGTCCTAATCTAACCATCATAAGCGAGTAAATAAAAGGGAGAAAGACGTGGGGTTAGGAGACATACATCACACACACGCACACTTATTACAATTGTGCCCTCGCTCGGAGAGTCCGAATAAATAATACAGTCCCGAATAAATAATTACAGTCCAAATGAATAATTACAATCCAAATATGTACAAAATCCTAATTAATTAACAAATTAAATTAGGAAAGCAATAAATTGGCATGCAAGCCAGAGACTGCCTCAACTCTGCTCCGGATGATGAAGGATGCATGCTCGGGTTGACATTGTCGGAAAATCTACTGCGATGCCCCAATTAGCCTCTGTTTGCAACTATTCTTGGAATGCGTGCCAAGCTCCGGAGGCTGCTGATTCTTGATTTGCTGTAACAGAGAGCAACAAAGAGGCATGGCAAAGTATTTTGCATGACTACTCTTCAGGGAATGTAGTCTTCAATCCTCGTGCCACCAATCACGCATCTCGATGCATGATGGCCGAGGAGTCGATTTGCACGACTCAATATGAAATGAATGTACATATAAACACAACAAGACCTAAACTCCATCATGGGTAATCCGGAGTGTCGGCAATAGGGAATTGAGACACGTTCCGTCACTCGGAGTACGAAATGTACCTCGTTTCTCGTGCTTGGGCTAACTCCTATCCCAAACACTATGCAATATGCATGATATGCATGAATGCAACCCTAACATGCAACCTAGTATACACAATGCTATGAAATGGCATACACAATGCACGATGTAACTAGGCATACACAATGCTCTAACATACAACCTAGCATACACAATGCTATGAAATGGCATACACAATGCACGATGGACTTACACCAACATGAGTGGACCTCAGCCACACTCACATCAGTAGCCATTAGATGAAAATGAGACTCTCGAAATACGTGCACGCATGCACGCAAACCGAGGACCGAACCTAAGGCAACAAATGCCACTCTACCAAAGCATGGCAAGGCATGGAATATGGTATGCAAACATGCAAATTTCAGCGCTGAAATGTGATACAAAACAGCCCCGAAACATGGCACTCGATGCATGGAATGGCCCCGAAGCACAAAACTAGGCATATGCATTGGCCTATAGCTATACAAAACATGCATTATTTGATCATGAAGTATAAAGACAGAATCAAGACAGTCCCAAAACATTCATATTTCCAGTTTATGACAAGTCTCAAAAATGAACACAAATAGGGCTAATCTATCATGCAAAATAGCCCTAAAAGAGAGATTAAACACAAGGGACAGAAGCTGGCCCCAAATGGAAAATATCCCTTCAACAAAGTTGAAGGGGGATCAAAACAAGGCACTTTACAGTTTACATCAAGCCATGAAAATAATCACAAATAAGACCAAACTATCACGCAAGAAAAGGCCTAAAAGAGGGGTAAAGAGACAAGTGGTAGCTGCTGTACTCAAACAGAGGAGAGCCCTTCAACAAAGTTTAAGATGGGATCAAAAAAATATATTTCACAGTTTATGGGAAAGTCCGAAACAGCTCACAAATAAGCCTAAAATACTATGCAAAAATTGGCCTAAAAGAGAGATAAATAGGCAAGTGATAGTAAGAGGCCTCAAAAAGAGGAGAGCCCTTCAACAATGTTTAATAGGGGCTCAAAACAAGACATTTTACAGTTTGCATCAAATCTCGAAAATAATCACAAGTATGCCCAAAATATCATGCAAGAAAAAGGCCTAAAAGAGGGATAAAGAAGCAAGTGATAGCTCCTGGCCTCAAACAGAGGAGATCCCTTTAACAAAGTTGAATAGGGGCTTAAAACAAGACATTTTACAGTTTACATCAAATTCCAAAACAGATCACAAATAACCCTAAAATATCATGCAAAAACAAAGCCTAAAAGAGAGTTAAAGAGGCAAGTGGTAGTAGGAGACCTCAAACAACAGGAGGTCCTTGATCAAACATGAAAAGGGGCTCAAAATATGACTATTTATAGTTTGGGTCAGAGCCCAAAAAATCATGCAAGTGTGGCTTAGATAGGATGCAAGACAAGGCAAGAAAGAGGGAAAATGGGACTCACCCTTGTAGAACCAAGCTTTAACAACTTTTGGGCCAAGTTTGGGAGCTCTTCACCTCTGGAAAGCAGACTCAAGTTACTGGAATGGAGTGTAGATTGATAGGTTAGGAGTTGATGTAGAAATGGCCAAGAACCAAGGTATTTTTGAAGCTTGGATGAAAGAGATGGAGGAGGATGTATGCAAGACTCCAATGGATTTTTGTCAACCTCTAAAACTGGTGGAGAGGTGCTGGTCTTATAGAGGGAGAGAGGCAAGGAAAGGGGGGGAAAACCATTTCAAATTTTCCGCCAAAAGGCAGCCCCCCGAATACAAAATCTGGGGGGAAATAAAATACACAGCTGGAACAAGCTTGGAGAGGGGGTTCAAGCCGACCAGGTTCAGAAGGCTCAGGGGGACGGCCGGCTACCTCCCTTGGTCGGCCGACCAGGGGTCAAAAGGGTCAGGTGGAATTGCTAGTCGGCCACCCCAAAATGGTGGCCTCCCATGTGTGCACAACACAAATATGTGGTTGACACCCGGAGAATATGAACCAGGAGAGAGAAAAACCCATTTTTCTAAGGGGTTCAAAAGGGTCAAGTGGAATTGCTGGTCGGCCTGTTCATATTGGTGGCCTCCCAAGTGTGTACAACACAAATATGGGGTTTAGGGTTGAAGAAAGTGGCCCCGGGGTGGTCAACATTAGCTTTTAAGTGAGAAAAAATGGGCGACGGAGAGCGATGAAGAAATAAAGCTAGCTTTCAGAACAATTGTTGGCATCCCATCCTCCTACAAGCTCCCTAACAATGAAAATAAGGTCTCCACCAAAAATGAACCAAAAACGATGCAAAACGGAGGTTCGGGGGACCGAAACGCGCGGCCCGGGGCCCCGAAAATGGGCTGTTAAGCACCGAAGGTGGCGTTCGACCACGAAGTTGGTTTCTCGGGCCACAGTGTCCCTCAAAAGGGAGGAAATAAGTTACATACCAAAAACCGGAGCAAACGGAGGTGGTTTGGCGGTCCCGAACCGAGGCACACGGCCGTCAGCTCTGAAAAACTGAAAACCGGGCTCCAAACGGGAAAAATAGCCTACAACCACGAAACGTAGCCTACGGTCACTGAAAGATGATCCACGAGACCTCTCCCTCCCTTCGAGAAGAGAAAACAGAGCCTGGTTCGCAAACCGAGGCAAGGCACAAAAGAGTCCGGAAGTCTAGAGACAAGGCCTGCAGCCAGGACTCTGAAACTTTTGAACGAGCACAATATGCAATATCACCGAGCGCTCAATTAGTGACATCTGAGTCTTAAGGTCAGTCAAAAATGGGGTGTCTACACTTGTTTGTTAGCCTAATTAGTGCCATGCTTTAGCTTATTTTTCTAGCTTGTTGTAGCTTAATTCCAGCATGCTTTAGGCTCTATTTTGGACTATTTTAACTCTGTTTTGGGTTGGTTATTGCATTTGAGTCTTATATTGCATAGTTGTAATGTAATAGTCCTTACAAGCTTGGTGTTTTAGGTCATTGGACACCATGTAGACACCCTATTTTTGACCGTCCTCAAGACTTGGACGTCACCATTTGAACACTCGGTGATTATCCATATTCGTGTTCGTTTTGAGTTTCCGGAGGCCTCGGCCGCGCACCTTGCCTCAGGATCTCTTAACTGGCCTATTCAGTGCTTGGTTTTGCACCAGGGACTTGTGTTTTGTGCTTCTGAGGGTGGGAAGAGGCTTGTTGGCCATTCCTGAAACCGACCGGCCGTGGCATGAAGTCACCGGCCACTCTTTTTTTCCTACCGACCAAATGTTTGGTCGATCGGCACTAATCTGAGGTGCATCGGCATTTTATGTGGTCGGTCGACCATGTATTTGGCCGATAGACTCATTTTCTGGCCGGTATCACCTTTCTGCCTCTTTCAGGCATAGTTCATGCTAGCTGTGCCAGCTGGAATGCACGAACTTGTCCTCCACACAGCTGTATGGAGGATCTTGCACCTTTTGCCCCTTTATGGTCTAGCTTCTTGAGGAAGCTTGGACCTTTGTCTTAGCTTCCTCAAGAAGCTTGGACACCTGTCCCAGCTTCCTGAGGAAGCCTTGACCCCTTTGTTAGCTTCCCTTGGAAGCTTAGCCTTTTCCATTGTCTATATAAGAGTCCCCTCCTCTTCCTTTGTTTTGGTTCAGCAAAATCAGACCTAAAACATATATATTCTGATATATACATCCTCTCTCTCTCTCTCTCTCTCTCTCTCTCTCTCTTCATTTGCGTGTGTTTGAGGGCCTAAAAGTGTAGTTTTTTCTTAGTTTTGCACTAGAACACCTACTAATACACCATACTTCGACTTGGGAGCTGTGGAGAGGTTGTCCTTGGAGTTTTGAGCTGGTTTTGATCATAAGGAAGAGGTTGAGGTTGTTGTTCTTCAAGTGTTCTTCAAGGGTAACACTATTTGCTTTATATTCCCCAACCTTGCACTAGTTTTTAACCCACTTTGCATGCTGTTTTAGACTTTGTGTATAACTTGAAAAAGTCTTGTATTTGCATGCTTAAGATCTTTCATTAAGGTCATTTTGTTGTTTGGGGTCGACCTCCCCCTCTTAGGCCTTGTTTGGCTCTTTTTGTGCTCTCATTGTTAAGCTTTGGGGACTTTTGTGTATTGGCCTTCTCACCACTGAAATCCAGTGGATTTTTAGTGGTGAAGAAGTGGTTTTTAGGTCTTGCATAGGGGAGGGACACCCCTCTCCCTTTGTCTCTCTTTTGTTTGCATTTTTGGCTCATAAGGGTAGCATGTATGTTTAGTTGTTCTTGGCTTCATTTCAGAGGCTTTTTGGGTGTTATTGGGTCATATTACATCTCTGATTTTGGTCGGATTTATGCCCCTTTGCATGCATAATATACTTGCTTTGCATTCCTCCTCTTTGCCTAGAAATGCATCTTGCCTTTAAGACCATCATGCATGCATGTTCTTGCCTAACTTTGTGAAGTTCTTGGTCATATTTCATCATGCTTGAGGTCTGTTAGGCACTGATTTGATCATATTTGCCATGTTTGGTATTTGGTATAACCTCTTTGCATTTTGGCTTGTGAGCCTTTAGTGTGCGAGTCATGAGCATGCTTGAGTTGGGTTGTTTTAGTGATTTGGAATCATTTCTCATGCCATTTCAGTCCCTAATCCATGCTTGTATGCTCACATTCATCATTCCTTTCATGCCTTGAAGTGTTGTTCTTTTATGCCTTGAAATAGGTCTTAAATGCATGCCTCTTGGTTTGTGTCCCTTAGCTGCCATATCAGTGGGTTTTGGAGGTCCTTTTTGCATACTAAAACTTTGTTTTGTATTGAAAAGTTCATGCCATGTTTGTTTGGGATAGGTGTTGAGTAATGCTCTCTTTTGTAGCCTTGAATCCCTTCTATTTTTGTATCCATTCCCTAACATGTTTTGGCATCTTTCTTGGCATGCTTTTCAGAGTTTAGCATGAGTATTTAATGTCCATGTATATCACCTTTGAGTGTTCTTAAGAGTAGCCTTCCATGCTTAGGTTTTTGGCTCATTGGTGTGCATGTTTGCATGAGCACTTGTCCATCATTTTTGGCACTTTTGGCCATTGTTTTGGGGTGTGGCCGAGGCCTCCCATTTCAGTTTAAGACCACCCTTGCATATAATTGCATACTTAGCATGTTACACGTTACATTCCATTAGTTGCATACTTGCATTATGTCTTGTTTGCATGATTGCATATTGTTTAGTTAGTTACATCACATAGTCTTGTTGCATGCTTGATATGTTCATGTTTAGCTTGCATGAATAGGTAGCATGGCATTGCATTAGGTGCATCACTTTGCATTATACATGGCATACATCGCATTACATTTTGCTTAGTTTGGGGTGTCAAACCTAGTTTGAGGATTGAGAAGTGTTCGTACTTGAAGTGGCGAAACACATTTCAATCCTCGGTCGCCAATGCCCTTGATCTCAACATGATAGGGCATTGGCACTCATTTGTTTTGTTGCATGCATTTACATTGATCGGCAAACTTGGTGTCTTAGGCCATCATGCATTGGAATGCGTGATTGGTGGCCGAAGTATCAAGGGTCACACTCCCATGAGTCTATAGCATGATTTAGAGAGTGGCCATGCATACATTGCTTTGAATTTCCTTGCCATGCACTGTCTGCCTCTGCTGCTGTAAAAAAAACAGGTTTCTACAGGAAGAAATGGTCGGCCGGCCACATACAGTGCCGACCGACCATCAATGTCCAGCCGGTGGTGTAAACTTCGGCCGATAATCCCATCCCCATGGCTGGTGAACTCGAATTGTGGCCGGTGACACCCCAGAGCACTCAGAGGGTGATTAAAAAATGAGTCTGGGGACTTTCGGAATTTTCAGAGGCAACAGTGGCAAGGTAGGGTAAACAGAGGCAACAGTGGCATGGCACGGGTTTCCGAACGGGGCGAGTCGAGCATGCATCATCCTAGCATTCCGGGGCGGGGCTGCGGCCATCCTCTTTCTGCATTTAATTTGTTAATTAAATAGAGATATGTAATATTTAATTAGTTAGAAAAGTTAATTGTTTATTTGTTTTGTAATATTTATTCAAACCCTCCGAGTGAGGGCAATTGTGTAATAAGTGTACGTGAATGTGTGTATGTCTTCCAACCTTACGTCTTTCTTCCCTTTTATTTACTAGCTTTCAATGGTTAGTTTAGGGCATGTTTTAATTAGCATAATTACAATAGCATGTTTTCATACATTCATTCGTTTTGCATGCACCGGGCTCGGCGCATCATACTAACTGCATTTGTATTTCAATCCCAAATTGAATACGTGTTAGTTGTAGCATTTCACATGTCATTTTAGAAATAGCCGAGCCTATTGTAGTCGCATTCCTTCATGTGTTACATTAGGCATTTCTGTATAATTAGGACCATACATGGATTTCTAGCATAGCTTTTGTTTTGGCTTAGAGTACTCTGTAAGTCTTTTCGTTTTAACATCCTTGCATGCTTGTAAGTGTTGCCATGACAGCATGCTTACCATGAGGCTATTTGCTTATATGATATAACTGCTTGAATGCCTGTGGGTGGAGGTTGAATTACCTGAATTGGAATACAGTTTTAAGCCCACTAGATAGTGGCAAAACCATGTTTTCTAAGCCCACCCGAAGGTGGCAAAATCTGCATTTTATCCTACTTACAAGTAGCAGACAGTTTTCAAAACAAACATGGAATGTTTTGTTCCAATTCAGGCGATCTAGTCTATACTTGTGTGCTGTGCGCATCACATAGTAAATCTAGGCTAATAACCGGAATAAGAGCTCATAAATATTTTCAAAACAAGATATCGTGGTTAGTAGAGGCCGATCTTCGAATCGGGCAAGCGGGGGTGCTCATAGCTGACATTCCCCAATCGTACCCAAGTTCCCGAGCCGAGGCAACTTTGGTGATGACGGACACATAGCCTTAGGCAAACGAGTCAGGGTTTCCTAAATTTCCCCCAAAAATAAAATATTTAGGTGGTGACTCTGTATCTGGCAAAACAGTCTATGTTTGACATTTCTTTTCTAAAAATCTGTTTTCTCAAAATGATTTGCCGGATTTGGACTCTTTGGTTCAGATTAAGAACCGTGACTAAAATGGAGTCCGAACTGTAGCGTGGGGCCCACAGGCGCGTCTACACACCACTTGTTTGAATTGATTGCATGTTTTTAGTGCTTTTCACACTTAATTTCAGCACTAATCATCTTTGCAACCTCCCTCCTTTCTTGACTTTTAATTTTGCTTTGAAAGTGATTTCAAGTCACTTGTTTGCCTAAGTATGAAATTGAGGTTTCCTTCTTAATGGTTTAATCCCTTAGGGGGTTCATTACCAACAGTATGATACTTCTTTCATACCCAAAGCAACTTGTGTTTTGAGTCTTCTTTTCATTAAAGGACTTCAATTCACCCAATGAATTTAATTGGATTAAAGAATGGGTTTTTATTTTTAGATTCATCTTCTTTACCCATATAATTTAACTATGATTACAAAATGGCATTGCATTAGGTGCATCACTTTGCATTATACATGGCATACATCGCATTACATTTTGCTTAGTTTGGGGTGTCAAACCTAGTTTGAGGATTGAGAAGTGTTCGTACTTGAAGTGGCGAAACACATTTCAATCCTCGGTCGCCAATGCCCTTGATCTCAACATGATAGGGCATTGGCACTCATTTGTTTTGTTGCATGCATTTACATTAATTGGCAAACTTGGCGCCTTTGGCCACCATGCATTGAAGTACGTGATTAGTGGCCCGAGTACCGAGGGCCATACTCCCTTGAGTTTACAGCATGATTGGGAGAGTGGCCATGCACACATTGCTTTGAAAATTCCATACCATGCACTGTCTGTCCTCTACTATTGTCAAAACAGGGCTCTACAGGAAGAAATGGCTGGCCAACCACTTTTGGTGCCGACCGACCATCAGTGTCCAGCCGGTGGTTCAATATTTGGTCGATAAGCCTGTTCCCATGGCTGGTGGATTTGAATTGTGGCCGGTGATATTCCAAAACACTCAGGGAATAGGATCTATGTTGATGATCTAAATAATTTATATTGTAGAATTTGTCAAGTGGATCATTCATGAAAAAAATCAACTCAATTGACATTTGTAACTATATAATTGTATCACATTAGTTTTAAAAAAAATAAAAGGTAAAAATAATTTTGATAATAAATTTCATAGTTTTAAGGCCTTGATCATATAGTTACGAATGTCCAATTGACTTGATTTTTTACATGGATATTCTACTCAACGAACCCTACAATATCAATGTTTTAGATCATCAAAATAGTCTCGATATCGTCTCCAAGAAAGAGGCACAACAGGCTGATGTGCCTTAAAGGTGCAGTAGTACCCCAAACCCCTAAACGGGATTATGGGAAACGGAGAAACTTGAATATTTTAGGATACGTGCGGGCAGAGTTGGGCAGGCAGGTGAAATGGTCATGACTCATGGTCAGGAAAAATTGTCACGCATTTGTTGCACCCTGTTGCCCTATTTTATATATATCCAGCCAAAAAATAAATAAATAAGCTAAAATGTTATGAATTTTTTGTTCTATGTTTCTCTATCTGGTCTCTGTTTGGCTGATGCAATCGTTGTGTTGTGCAGTGTAATTCAGCTTCTATTGTGGAGCAAGAAATTGTAAGGATGAAGCAGATGGTGCAACCGTGAGGAATGCATTTTTGAATTATGGTAGAAGAGCAAACAAGAATGAAGAGAGTGAAAAAACCATGGCAAGGAATGTAACGAGGAAGAAGATGTCAATAAAACAGCTTCATGATATCATGTCTTTCTACAACATGATGGGGCAAATCTACCTTGACGTGACTTCATCTCTCTGTGCTCTGTTGTTGACAAAGTTTCTTTTGTATTTTAATTTTATTTTTTTAAACTATCATTCTTCTTATACAGATGTAATTTTTTGAATTAAATTTTTATACAGAACGACATGAGTCTATTTATGTTTCTTTCATCTGAAATCACAATGCCTACCTTTATCGTTGGTGTAACAAAAGATGTGCAATATGTTTAAGTCCTTAATATGTGTTTTAAGAACGTGCATGTTAACAACATCTAAATTTTATTTCAAACAAGACATCCATGAAAGTTTTGTTGCATCAAGGACAAGCGACACATAATGCAAAATTTATTAACAAAAATGTCCTTTTTCGTTTTTTAAATTTTAAAATTTCAGAACTTTTGATCGACATATGTATGATAAAATTAGAATTTTGAAATTGTGTCATCAAAATCTATTGAATAAGATCTATGTTGGTTATAAAATTTTGAAAAAAAAAAACATAGTAAAATTTTAATATCCAAGTTACTCATATGGACGAAATAAAATTTTACTATGTTTTAGTTTGGAAAGTTAAATTTTACTGTCTGATTTTAATATTTAAATATTAAAATTTCACTAAAACCATCACTACCCACCACACTTACTATCACAACAAATGGAAATATTAAGGCAGAAAATTTGAATGATAGGTCCAAATTCTTTATCTTAATGAGTATTTTTTTTTTTATTCCAAAAAAATAACTAGTCTTTTCTTTGTTACATAACAAAGATTTGAAGAATATTTCTAGAAGGAAAATGATATACAAGTTTACTTTTTAAACTTACTTTCTAAATCTAGTAATGTATCAAGAAAATAATTGGCTAATAATTAGATAATATTAATTATCAACCAATTATCTTTTTGGCACATCACTGAATCTAAAAATTAGATTTAATTTTTAGACCTGAATAACAATGTTCTTTGCAGTAACTTATCAAATTAAGGATTTTTGAGGTTACCGATTTGAATAATTTTTATAAATCAACAATTTTACAATTTGTTGTTTATTTATTTTTAAGGTCCACATAAGTTTAATGCCAATGCTTTGCCTATTTAATTTAAGAAAAATTTGTCTTTTTCTTTTCTTTTCTTTTTTATGTGCATGCCAGCTCAGTAAAGTTGCTTTTAGAGCAGTTCTACTAGTGGTCTGTATCATATCTGTTAATTTGATTCCACGGGCATCTTGCTGAAAGCATGTCCCCCTTTTCCAACAATAATTTATTTATTTATTTATATTTTAGTTAAGTGCATTCTACTTTGAATGTCTGAGTTCACTTTGCTTGGTTTCTATTTTTTAAAAATAGTTTTCAAAAAATTTTATATTCTTATTTTTTGTGTTTTTTTATTTTTACTGAATTTTTTTAATATTTTATGCAAATTTTTTATTTTTTAGACACACCTAACATTAATACACTTAAAGAGTAAAAAAATTGTAAAAAAAATCTTTTAAAAATTCACTAAATACCAAAAATACAAAAAAAATATAAGAATTTAGTACATTTTTTGTATTTTATGTATTTCTTAATTTTTAAAATATTTTTACACAATTTTTTTACTTTTTAGACACATCTAAGTAAGGTGCATCTAAAAAAATTAAAAAAATGTTTAAAATTTTAAAAATATTCACTAAAAACAAAAAAAATACGAAAATCAAAAAACTCAATTTTCAAAAAACTTAATCCAGAAAACTCAAACCAAACATATTAATAATAATTTTTATTTTCGCTTTCTTAAGTAGGCATCGATCTCCGAAATTGATCAATCTTAAGCCAAGTTTGGGAAGTCTCAAAAAAGTCAAAAAGTCAAAAAGTTACTCAAAAAGTTAAAAAGTTATCACTATTCACCAAAAGTCAACAATTACGGCTGCACAACTCCCAATTCTAATTTTTCTCTACAAACTAATTTTTACAATTTTTTGTTACATATTTTTTCATAAAAAGTCAAAAAGCTAACCCAAACATTCATATTTTCAATCTCAACTTTTTAGTCTAAAAAAATAAAAAATACACTTATTTAAGACAATCCAAACAACCCCTTACTTCTTTTACTTTAAAATAATATTTGTACAAGTAGCAATTATCTTGAGCCCACAATGAACCTGGCTGGTCATGAACTAAGTTTTCTGCATTTCTGTCCATTACTTAGCATGGCAACCCACTTTTGCTTCTCTTTCATCTGTTCTTCCTCGAAGCCTCTCACACTCTCTCACAAAATAATAATAATAATAATGTTAGAGACCCCTATAATACATTTTTAAATTTAGTCACAGATTGAATTTTAATTGATTGCTAAACAAATCAACAACTGACATGTAATTAAAAATAAATTTTGAAATAATGTGATAAACTAATGCGACAATTGGAATTGTTTCAATTATTTTATTTCAATAAATCAATATCAAAATTCAATACTTTTTTATTAGAGGTAATATCAATTTGTAAAAAATAAAATAAAATAATTTATATAGCTGGTTTCTATAATTATAAGGAGAGACTACAAATTCTTAAATTTGTATTCAAAAATTTATCCAGAAATAATAATTAATAGTTCAAATTCATTTCATTCATAGACTCTATATTTCAACAATTTGATCTCCATTATACAAATTAATTTTGGGCCAATTCTGGCACCATAAATCTGGGTTCGTAGCTTAAGAGTAATGTTAGGTCCCGTTTGTTTTTAGAGGTAGAATAGAGAAGATTCATAGTGAAGGAATTAATAGTGAGGGGATTGATAGTGAGAGAATTAAGTAAAATTATATTTGTTTTGATAATAGTTGTTAGTATAGGAATTGTTAAATTATTTTTATATAAAATAATAAAACAAATAAAAAATATAAAAAAATTAAACATTAATGTTCAAAAAAAAATTCTCAATACGTAAAAAATAAAAAAATTTCTAATCCCCTCACTATTTTTCTAATACCACCTCCACCTCTTCCATCCCAATCCCCCTTCCAACCTCCATCTTAATCCCCTCCTCTATCCTAACCCTTTCCCCAACTCTACAAACAAAAACAATACTAAATAGTCCCACCTTCATCCTAATCTCAGTCCATCCATTACACCCAAAACAAACGGGGCCTTAGAGACTTTTGTGGATCCCTAAATTTACCTATAATGATGTGGTAAAAGAAGTCCTACATAATTAAGTATATGATAAATCAAAATTTGACATGTATCCTATCACATTATTGTCAATCAACAATCAAATTATTATAAAAAAAAAATTGTGAATTTTAAATATTTTTATTTCCATAATTATACACATAATAATTTTCTCCATGTTTGGCTTGCTGAAAGTAGCTGGCAGGAGGAAAAAAGTGGATGAGGACACCAACTAAGAAAATTTTGTTAACCCTATCTATATATTATATAAGGAACAGAAGATTTCTAACCCATCAATTTTGTGAGAGTTTTAATATTTCAATCTTAATTTTTTAATTTTTTGATTTTAAAAAAAAAATCTCAATATTTATTGATTTCTCCTAATCCATAAGTCTTTTTGACTTCTCCCGTACATATTGCCGCACTTTTTAACTTTTCTCATACATTATAGTTAGTGGTGGGATTATTAAATTATTTTTATAAAAAATCTAAAAAAAATAATTTGTGTATTAAAAAAATATCTAAAACAAATATAAATTTTTATTAAATTTATCTATCTATCTATATATTATATAAGTAAAATGGGGTTTTCGTGAGGCGCATTGTGAGAGTTCCAAAACTTCATAATGAATTTGTGGATTTATTAAATAAAAAAATAGTATTAGTTAATCCGTTAAAGTAATAGTTTTCAAAATATTAATATTTTCGTAATTTATAGTTTTCAAAAGAAAAGAAACAATATATATATTCTATATCTTTCCAACCTAATCTTCTCCTAATGATTTTTATTTCCTTTAAAAAAATAAAAAATTATTTCTTACTATATTACTATATTATTCATACCATATATAACTATTTTCAAATATTTAAAATCCATGATAAAAATTATCAACCTTCAAAATATTTTGATTAAATTACACACATTAATTTCTTTTGTACATTTTTTTTCTTTTTTGATTTATTTTGTACACTCATATGTACTAATATTTATGCGTAAATTATATATATTTTAATACATGTGATGGGTGTAAAAAGAAATTAAATGTGTATAATTATAAGCACCCTTCCTATTAGCCACATTCATTGATTTTGTTTTCAAAAAAAAAAATCTATATCTCATCAATTTAATTCTTTAGTTAATGGATTTTACACTATTAAAAGACAATTTTTTTAGTATTTTTTATAATGTAACTTCATTTCACAAATAATTAATTATTTTTAAAATATTAAAACATTTTACGTGAAAATTTGTATTAAATAAAAATCTAATAAAATTTAAATTGAAAATTATGATCTGTTTTGAGATTTCATTTCTTTGATCAAGTTCTATACTAAAAATAAAATCTATGAACTAACTTAATCTGATTTTAAATAATTCTTTCAGATGTAAATATAATTTAATATTAGACATATTTTAAGAATAAATATATAATTTCTTAATTGAAGTTTTAAAATATTAATAAATATGCCAAATATATATTCATATTTTTTTATTTTGATTATAAAAACTTTTACCATATTTTTTACCATTTTAAAAAATAAATAAGTGGGCAATGTGATGGTTGGACATGAACCAAAATGATTATCTAAAATTGGATGTATAGCATAAAAATCAACCAAATCCAATTTCTACACTGCTTTTAGTATTTGATCCAGTATATGTTCACACCCATCACAACTTAACAAATTATTAAACATAAACTTAAATTGATTATTATTAACTATTTTAACTAATTAACTGATCAATTTTTAAATCGAGCCCAAGGTAGAACTTGAACAACATTTATATTTTACGTTGATCCAGTATTATATAATTTTTTCATACATAAATATACTTAATTATTTGTCTAATAATTTTTCATATAAATATATAATTTTTTTACAAAAAATAAATTAATATACATACATTTTCTTATTTTTGTTATGAAAAATAATCATAATATATTTACCGATTTTTAAAGAAAAAAAACGTGGGTTAAGTGACCGTGAATTGGGTATGAATGAAGATAATTCTCCAAGAATTTAAATGTAGGCATAAAAATTGATCTTAATCTAACATCTAAACAACTTTTAATATTTAATGCCAGTGTTATCCCTCAAATTAGTTCATAATATTCAAAACTTGAGAAATTATAATATAATAATAAATTTAAATTGATTATTACCAATTATTTCTATTAATTAATCGATCAAAATTTTAAATCAGTTACAAAATATGGTTGAAACAATGCCCATATTTTAGGTTGATCTTGAATAGTTTTTTCAAACATAAATACACTTGACTATTCATATAATAATTTAAAATATAAATATAAAATTGTATCAAATTTTTAATTTTTTTAAATAATTCTGCATACATATTTATTATTTTATTATAAAAAATACTAAAATACATTTATTCACCAATTTAATAAATAAATGAGTTAAGCAGTCATATTTAGGCATAGATTAAAATAATTCTCTAATGATTAGGTCATGACCAAACTGAGATAAATGTTGAGTCAATTAGATTAATTATGTCACTTCTACTCTCTAAACACAATTAAAAATCCTCAAAGTCAACTCTTATATATTTTATTTTAAAAATAACTAACATGTATTTATTCACCAATTTAATATATAAACGAGTTAAGTAGTTCATATTTAGGCATAGTAAGACAATTCTATAATAATTAAATCAGAGCCAAGTTGAGATAAATGTTAAGTCAATTAAATTATGTCACTTTTAGTGTCTAATTATAAGTCCTCAATAATTTTAAATATAAATAAAAAAATTTATCCAAATTTTCATTTTTTTAATAACTATGCATAAATGTGTACATATTTATTATTTTATTATAAAAAATACTAACATATATTTAAAAAAAAAAGATTTAGAAAAAGATTACATCAATCGCTGATTTAAAAAACATAGAAGAGAAGAGAAGAAGAGAGGAGAGGAGAAGAGCGTATCGTCGTTGCTGCCGCGCTGTAGAGCTGTCGATTGTCGCTGGATCATCGCCGTTGTACAGTCACCACCGCCAATCGAGCTGATGTAGAGAGACAAAAGACAAGAATGGTAGGGTTTGGTTGTTTCTTTCTCCACTGCTGATGGGGAATATAGAAGAGAGAACTAAATCACTAAAAATAATAATCATAAAAGGCATATGGGCGGGTCGGGCGTGCACGGTTTAGGGGTTGATTATCCGCCACCCGATCCAAGCATTTGCTCACCGACTAGAGCGGGCGGATCTATCGGGTCATCCAAATGTCTAATCACCCCTAATTCCAAGCATTAGGGGTGGGTGCGGATCGATTGTGGCCACGGAACCTCCAATCCACCATTCGTCCGCCAGATTGGCGGATTGGAGAAAATCAATTCGCATCCGTCCGCCAATCCGGCGGATATGGATTGAGCGGTTTGGCGGTTTGGCGAATGGATGGGAATCGATTTGGCGGTTTAAAATTTATAAATTTTCAACATAATTCAACTTGTGCACTTCCTCAAAAAAAGAAGAAAAAAGTATTACAGTCAATGACTTAAAAAAATATTATAATCATTGCATACCTCATTTAAAACAAGAAAGTTTGAAACTTTAGAATATCACAATCACTGCATACCTCATCCACATACTACAATCACAACATGTCTCATCCACATAATGTATTACAATTTGTGGTTCTTAAAATATAAAAATAATTCAAACTACCAAAATCATGAACAGAGCAGTAGTAGAGATTGTATGTCTCTGTATTGTCATATCTATATCTGTTTTTGAAAACAAAAACCAGACAGCATATATCATATTTTCTATTTATTATTTTTAGAGATAGATTTAAAAACCAAAAATATAGATAAATAATACGTTTTTTTTTTTCAATTCAAAAAAAAATATTCAAGTTAAAAACTTTTTTTCAGCAGAATATTTAAACTCTTTTTTAATTAAAAACACAAACTGAATATTTAAACAAACTGAAAATACAAAGTCTTATAAATTATTAGGGATACTTGCAGTTTAGCGGTTCGGTTGCAGCCGAAGGAATCTCAAATCCGCTATCCATCCGTCAGATTGATAGATTGAAGAAAATCAATCTGTAACTGTCCTTTCACTCGTCATTACGCATTCGTCCAAAATAAAACGGATCAATTCGGGTGGATCGATTTTTACGGATGGGTATATCACCCTAATACACACTCATACTCTTCTCTTCTCTTCTCTCAGATTTTCCCTAAACACATCTCATTTGGGGCATCTCTCTTTCTCTCTCTCAGATTTGCGAACGAGATTGAGTCGGGCCGAGTTGAGTTCAAAGTTACTCTGACGAGTCGTCGCTCGGGTGGGAGATCGAGTCGAAGAAGAGTCAGACCTCGAAGAAGAGTCAGAGTTACTCTGTGGAGGTTCAACTCCAGTTTCTCCAGGTATGCTACCTTGAACGATTCCTTGACCTTCATCGATGGCCATATATGCATCTCTCTCTCTCTGCCTGTATATGTATCTATGTGTGTATATTAAATATATAGACTCACACAATGATCACTCATTCAAGGCTTCGACCAACTATAAAATGAAAATGAAAATGAAAATGAAGTTGAAGTTCAAATTGAAATTGATGAATGGGCAACGAAGAAACGGGGTTTTAGACTAGTAATTGTTACGGAGTCACTATATCATGATAAAATTTAACAGATTAGAACTGAGATTTCGCAGTGACGTCAAACATTACAATTTCGCAGAACTTTCTCCTTCTAATTACCATTTTGTTTCTGGAACAATATACCCACACCCAAAAAAAAAAAAAAACCAAAAAAAAAAAAAAAAAAAAAACAACCAAAAAAAAAAACAATAAGCAAAACCAATAACAAACACGACCGCTAACACATGAATATTTGAGGGGGAAGATATTAGATGTATTTCCTGATTACAAAAAACGAAGCAGAAGACCACCTTTCAAAAGCTGTAAGTCAGAAAAAAAAAGTTTCAATCCTGATTGTTTTATGTGCTGCACTGCTCAGGCTGAGGGTTACGTTTTGAAATTGGCTGATGTTATTCCAGGTGAAGTTGAATCCATCTCTGGCAGATGCTTGGCTCTGCTTAGGTAACTGCATTTGGAAAAAAGGAGACCTACCTTAAGTAAAAAACTGCTTTACACTTGCACTAAGCAAGGTTACGTTTTTGAGTTCTGATATATTTCCATTGTTTCTCCAATTTCAGCAGTGATGTGTGCTTTTATTTCATCTGTGTATATTCAACTACCAAGAAGTTTATATCTGATGCAGGGTCCAAACAAAAAGATACTTTGTCAATTATCTATGCGCTTTGATTTCGGCTAGTATATGATGCTAGGATTTGATTTCTAGGGTTTTTGACAGTGACGAATTTGATAAAATATCTTGATTTCTAGGGTTTTTAATAGGGAGGAAATTGATCAAATCTAATGTTGTTGTCAATGTTTGTTTAATTTTGTTTTGTTATTAGTGATTTTGATTTGTTTGATTATATATATACATTTGTGAATTTACTTTCTTATTGGACATCATTAGTGTAAACTGTGTCTTTTTTTCTTCTTCTTTTGCAGATCGATGTGGTACTTTAACTGGTTCTCGTAAGGACGAGGTACTCATTTTTGCTGATTAATATGCTTTGGTTTGCAATTCTAGGTTGTTTTCTTATTCATTGTGTGGAAAACATTGAATGTGCGGGTTGATTTCTGGTCTCTCTAATTCATTCTCTTCTCCATTCTTTATGATTTCAGTGCAATATACAATGCAAATAAACTATTTTGGATTTTTTCTTTAATGTGATTGCTCTAGCACACCACCTCAATAATGTCAACATACTACGTAACTAAACCCTTTTTTGCAATATTCCCTTCTTTGCCTCTTTGTTGTATTTGTTTGAACTTGGTGGTGTGTCTATGTCACCTACCGAAGCCTATGCTTATTTTTCTTCCATTCTCTTGTTTCAAGAAAGTTTCAAGGCAAGAGTATTTGAAGAAAATGGAGCAAAAGAAACTGAAGGAGCTTAGGTATGATAGGATGTCACATCTTAGTTTTATATTCTTTATGTTTTAGTTTCTGTTCTACTTGTAGATGTGTTTATATAGACAGTGGTGATTGTAACTTGGTAAAACTTTCATAAAAAGATTTTGTCTTATGATTTTTTTTATCGGTTTTAATTTTGCATCCATGTCTTGGTAATTTCAGAGATGATATGGAAGACGAGCAGTATCTATTTGATGGTGTAAAATTGATTGAATTAGAATATGGTGAACTAAGGTAATTAGATTGTGCTTTTAGATATACTTCTTCACATTCTCCACAATTAGTTGGACTTACTCTTGTTCTCATTGATGTCTTGGTTACTATGACATGTTATGAATAATTGATTTGTTTTATGGAAGTTGTCCCCTGTCCAGCCCCCCTTTTGAAATGAAACAAAGATATGTATAAGTAATTGCCTTTTTATGGATAAAAATGACTTCTTTCTTTGTTTTTGTTGTAAGTGAATCTGTGCTTGTGTTAAGGAATGACAATAATTTCTCCTAAAGTGAGTTTGTGCTGGCTTTTTGAATTTCTTGTGGTGATTAGATATGTCCTTGAATCCGTAAAGACAATAAGTGCATCATTGGGAAATAAAAGGCATTTAATGGCTAGTTTTTAGCACTCCAAGTTTTTGGTTGTTCCATTGCTGGTTAGGCTTTTGGCTCAGCGTAAGTATGTGATTTATTTGCAAATGCTATGACTTATCTCCTTAATTAAATTTTCTTACTAGAGTCCTGGTTTGATTACTGCTATTATCCCTAGCAAGTTATATTTTATTGTGTGTGAAATTGCTATTTTATTGATCAATAATAAACTTATCATGGTTTTTACATTATGACGTATATAAGAAAAGAAATATATGAGTTTGTTAGAAAGTTGTGACACAGGGGAGTTGAGTTGCTGCTGGTTTTGTTGTTCTGTTTTCTTCCTTTCTATTTCTAGTTGCAGCTGTTGTTTGCTCACTGGTTTTGGTGCTTATAAAGAGGTGCTACTGCTACTGTATTGTTGCTGCTACTGGTAAACTACTGCTGTATGGTTTGGTGCTGCTAAACTGTTTATTTTTCAATTGTTCCTTTTCTTCTAGTGTGCTGGGCCCCTCCGTTACATAAATGTAATATGCATTGGCAAGCTATGAACTGGGGCAGTTGTGTGGACTGGTTATCTGAGCAATTCTCTGGTCATTCTTTGTCCTCTAATACTAGGAAATTAATGCTTACTTGTACTATTTACTGTATCTGGCGGGAGAGAAATGCTAGGATCTTCTCACCTGTTGGTAGTCCTGCTAATGTGGTTGTGAGAAAAGTTGAATCTCTGGTTAGGTGCAGGCTCTTATCTGTTAACAACTTCAAGGAGGATGGGGATAATGATTGGTTTATGGACTCATGGCATCTTCATCATATAGTGTTGAGGGCACATGCTCTTTGAGTTGTATGTACTCTTACTTCCAGTGTCTCTATATATATTGTTGTGTGTTTGGATCTTCCTCTTGCAGGTCTCCTGGATCAGTCCTTTGGAGCTGCCTCATTTTCTCCTTTATATTCAGGACTTTGCTGGTACTTACTTAGGGATGTTGTGGGTTGAGTGACTGTGAGCCTCCACAGTTAGTATTGCGATGGAGATTATTGAGAGTGAGTGTTGAGAGCCTATATATGAGTCTTGTGTAATGTAAGATATCCATAATGCTGTTATCTTGCTCATTATTTTCTTTGCAGGTTGTCAATGCTGGTCTCTTGTAGGGAGGAGGGTTGAGATTGTGAGGCTTTATAGCTAGGTTTTTGTGGGTTGAGTGATGGTGAGCCATATAGTTTATCTAATTCTTTTCTGCAGGTTGTCAAGCTGGTCCTAATTGTAAGGGAGTTTTTTTTTGTTGAGGGTTGAGTGATTGGTTAGCCCTCATAAATTTTTTTGGAGTGCTGTGTGTTGCATCTTGAGGGTTGAGTGATTGAGGACTATTTGTTTCTGTGGGTCTACTCTACCCAGTCTTGCTGTCTGTTTGTAATGAATATTTGTCAGTGTGTCCTTGCTGAGTTGTTACACAAAGGTTATTGTATCTATTCAAACCCCCCCCCCATAGGTCTATAATATGTTGTAGTTCAAGTGTACATCTGCATTTGTCCTGGGGTTGGTCTTGGCAGAAGCTTGCTGGGATGGACTATGTTTCTATTGGTTGTTGTTCTGCTGGCTGTGGTATATGCTGAATTTTGCTACTGTTGAGTTGAAATTTGTGTAGTTCATGTATAGATACTGCCCATGGATGGGTGTATATGGTTCTCTGCTGGTTGTTGAGTCTGTGGCTCCACTTGTGTGGCTTTGCTGGTGCTGCTGCCTATTGTCTGCTGTCTGCTATCATACTGACTTTGGTCTTAGCTGTGTCTGTGGTTCATGCTGCCATGATGTTGCTACTATATTTCCTTCCCTGTAGCAGTGTTGTTTTCTTTATAGTGCATGCTCTGGTGCTGTCTGCAGTTGCTTTCTTCTTGTATTTCTGAACTGTATGCTGCCCAACCTTTGTTTTGTTACTGTTTGTTGTTGTCTTCCTGCTGGTAAGAGGTGGCTGATCTGCTTGGTTGGTGCAGCAAATTGGGCTAGTTTTTTTATTGGGCTCTGTTTTTTGCTGATCCTAATGGACTTAGTTTGCATTTTTTTGTGTTGTTTTTCTGTCTTTTTTGCGTCTTTTGTGTCAGTTTATGTTCGTTTGATGACAATGTTGTCTGGCTAAAGAGCCTTTTGTTTTTTTCTTTGTGTCTGTTGTTAGTTCTGTGGTGCCTGAGGGATGCCTCTTGTAAACCTATATATGTTATTGTTTTTAATTTATAACTTACTTACCTTAAAAAAAAAAAGAAAAAAAAAAACACAGTTTTGGCTCTATGTTTTGTGATTTAGTAATTTCCTTCAATAGTTTCATCTTGTTTTGCAGGTCTATGAGGATGAAACAGTTTTGCAGGCATTTAAATTGATGAGATAAAAGGGAGTTGGTGGAGGTACCAGTGGTTGAAAGTGGTGGAAGAAAGACAATCGGTAATATAAGTATTAGAGATGTTCAGTTCCTTTTAATTGCACCCGAGATCTACAAGAACTACAGGTTAGTTGATGAACTTCTTTTCCATGTACTACCGTTAATTCCTGTACTTGACATGCTTGATAATTGAGATTTTATATGAGATGCTGATGCCTAATAAGTGGGTTTTTAAAATAGTTGATAAAAAATGTTTCCTAAGGGAAAATCTACTATGATAGTATTAATCCATCTCAACTCAACCATAAAACCATGTCTTGAATCATTTATAAACATTTGCAGCTTTTTACACATCAAGAAAAGGGTAAATGATCAACAACTTTTTTTTTTTTTTTCGGGTATAGATTTCTCGCCAAAAAATATTCATTTATATTATAAATATGTATTGTTTTTAGGATTTATTTTCCCGATTTTATCTAGGTTGCCTTGTTAGAGTATCATTAGCTTTGGTATCCTATGGTTGCAGGGGAAGCACTACAAGATGAGAGGATTAATGGAGGGGCATTCATAGGCACTGATGGTCTTCAATTTCCACACAAGCTAATACCTGTAAGCTTTAATCTCGCCATGTCATTGATGTCTGTGTAAGCTGGATTTACTTGATGCATGTGCATGTCTTGGGCATTCCACATTGTATGAACCATGATACCTAAAAAATAATCTAGAACATTTCTTCTTATCTTCATTTCTTTAATTATTGTTATTATTGTTCTTATTCATTACACTTTCATTCAACATAACATGTTTTTTGTAAAAAAAAAAATAAAATAATAAAACATGTTTGCTTCTCTTGTGACGTATTTGTTGATATTTTTCTTACCAACTGATCTATAGATAAACTACAAATAATAATCTCATGTATTTGCTATAGTTCCTATAGTTCTTTATCTTATGTATTTGCTACTAAGTACTCAGGTAGAATTACATCACATTGTCCCAAAAAGCGCCTCAAGCTACTAAAACTTATCTAAATTTCTTCTATAATGGATTGAAAGTTTCTTTTTAAACTTGTAAATAATATAGACTCTAATTTGACTTGGACTCTTTATTTTGGAACTTACAATGGTAATGGATAAGACCTATATAAATCTAAAACACTTACATGGAGATCCTTTAAGATAATTATGCAAGTCCTAAGTAGGTGTTGCATTGAAGTAGATTAATTCCACCTCTTCCTCTTTTTAAATTTAATTTTTCTCTTGAGCTTCTTATGGCCTAGATTTAGTACCAAACTATATTTTCCTGTACAAACTTAATGGTTTGTTTGAAGATTCCTACTCATTTTCCTCTAGAAAAATTGCAACAAAAGAGGCAATTTCATTAAAGGCAACTTCATTAGAGGTATGAAAAAAAATGTTTTGCTTTATGTGAATTTTATTTGCATATACGTTGAGACTATTGAGATATTGAATTTTTGCTTATTTTTCATTATGGCATTGCTTTTATGGAACCATTAAATTATCTTATTAATTTTGAAAATATTTTGTTGATGTTTTAAAATTTCTTGATCATTTCTTAATACCTCAAGAAATACTTTTGTCCCTGATTCGTTGGTTTTTGTACTTATGTGAAGTGTCCCTTGCCATGCGGACAAGAAATGCAGCAGGGTTAGTTGCTCCAGCTATTGTTGCGGGTTTAGATGCCTTAACACATACATTGGGTACCCTCGCCCCTATGATAGGAGCAAGTTGATTTGCTATAGTTGTAGCTACAATTGCTATAGGAACTGTTGTTGATAGTTTTAAATAATCTATTAATAATTGTCGATATGTTTAGAAAGTTAGATATGCATAGTTTTGGATGGTTTAAACTTTTTGCACAATTTAGAATTTAAGGATATAGTTTTCGAATGTTTGGAATGTATAGACAATTGTTGAATGTTTATAATTTATGGATATAGTTTCTTTTTGATGTTTCAAATAATATTTTTGTGGTTGATTGATGTTTTGTGATACTTGTTTGTAATATTTGTTAGATTGTAACATGCTGAATTTAAAAATAAAAAAAAAAATTGCATATTCTACGGCAGGCATAATTAGTCGTTGTATTACATATTTTACGGCGCGCAATCAGCCTCATTATTTGTCTTGTCAATTAACGGCATGCAAAAGTAGGCGTAGAAAAAGTAACGACAAACAAAATCTGCCTTTAAATAGTTTTTAACAGCATATTATAGCATGTCATAGAAAAAGTAACGACGACGCACAAAATCTGTTGTTAAATAGTTTTTAACGGCGTACGAAGCATGTCGTTAAAAGTGAATGACTTTCCATGACTGGTCATAATATGACGCGTGCTGCATGTCGTAGAAGGATTTTTACGGCGTGCATTGTGCGCTGTAAAAACCCTTTTTTGTTGTAGTGCTAGCACAATTATAAATCTTTAAGCAAACTCTTATATATTTTATTATAAAAAATTATATATATATATATTTAAGAATTTAATAAATAAATGAGTTAAGTCGTTCATGTTTAGTATAGATTAAGATAATTCTCTAATAATTAGGTCATGGCCAAGTTGAGATAAATGTTGAGTCAATTAAATTATGTCACTTTTAGTGTTTAGCACAACTATAAATCTTCAATAATTTTAAATCTAAATATAAAGTTTTATCAAAGTTTTAATTTTTTCAATAACTATGCATAAACATGTACATAGTTATTATTTTATTATAATCAATACTAATATATATTTATGTACCAATTTAATAAATAAATGAGTTATGTAGTTCATGTGTAGGTATAGACTAAGACAATTATCTAATGATTAGGTTAGGTCATGGCGAAGTTGAGATAAATATTGAGTTAATTAGATTGTGTCATTGTAAGAGTCTAGCACAACTATAAATCCTTAAGTCAATTCTTACATATTTTATTATAAAAAAATACTAACATATATTTATTCACCAATTTAATGAATAAATAAGTTAAGTAGTTCATACTTAAGTATAGATTAAGACAATTTTCTAATAATTATATCAAGGCCAAGTTGAGATAAATGTTGAGTTAATTAAATTATGTCACTTTTAGTGTCTACCACATCTATAAATACTGAATAATTTTAAATATAAATATAAAATTTTATCAAGTTTTAATTTTTTTTAATAACTATGTAGTGGTGCTTTAGAGCACCACTTCTAGTGGGATGTAGCATTGTTGTTTAACTATAGACGTGAATTGCCTATAATGTCTAGTGGTGCTTTAGAGCACCACTTTTTTTGTTATTTTTTTCTCTCTCATCTCTCATGCACATTATTTATAATGTCTAGTATTAATTCAATTAAATATTTAATTATTTATTATAATTCTTAAATTTTTATTCTAATTTTAATTTAATTATATTTTAGCTCACAATTAATCCTAAATATTTAACTATTTATTGTAATTACTAAATTTTTTAATCTAATTTTAATTGAAGGATTAATTACCTAAGAGTCCTATCTACATATTTGGTGGTAGCTTAGGTCCTATCAAAAAGTTTTTGAACCAATAAGTCCCATTTACAAGTAAAAAGACGCTTTGCCCTTTAAATCCAAAAACTGAGAATGTTCTCAATTTCAAAACTGAGAATGTTTTCAATTTATAATTATCAAAACTAAGAAATTTGTTAATTTTTTTCTAGTATGAATTGAGAATATTATCAAAACTAAGAAATTTATAATTATCAATTTTGAGAAATTTCTCAATTTTTTTCATGATTAAAATTGAGAATATTATAAACTGAGAAGGTTCTCAATTTCAAAAAAACCCTAGATCTCTCTCTCTTTCTCTCTCTCTAATGGCAGTGGCATCTGTGAACTCAGTGAAAACCGAGACTTCACAATTAATGGACTCATCACCTTTCGGACGAGTCTCCGACGCCAGCTCTGAGTCCTTATTTTCCGGTGGACTCTCATAAGCAACAGCCGCAAATCTACGCAATTCTTCACCCAACCCTCCCAGAGACCGTCAATTTTAGGAGGTGACGAGGCAGATCGGCAACGATGGAGAGAGGTAGATCTGTTTAGAGACAGATCAACAACAACCTCAACCTCACGCGTGAGCCACTTGCAAATTTGAGTTCTTCATTTTCATCGACGACGACGACGACGACACCGCATATCTGAGTAGGGGAAGGAGGCAGTAGTTCTAGTGGCGGAGCTGAATTTCCAACAACGGAGCTCCGTCGAGGATGTCGATGGAGGACTCGAGGACGGAAGGGAGAGGGGAGGCGACATCGAGACAGCTTGCCTGGAGTTTGTTGGAAGGGTAAATTGGTCTATTAAAAATTAATGAGACTTTAAGGAGCAAATAATTTTATGTAGGACTTAATGGATTATAAGTTCACAAAATGAGACTTGCATGTGAATGACCCTATAATTTATTATATGATTGGGCTATCTCTGACACAAAATTGCAAAACTTATAAGACAAAATGCATTTATATTTCATTGTAAAAATAAATTTTGTAATTTTATTGCACTTTTTTAAAAATACATTCTACCATAATTTGTTTATTTCTTATAAATAAATTTTATGTTATTATTTAATTTTAAAATTATTGATTTAAACCCGTACATAGCACGAGTATTATGGTTTATAAAATAATTTTAAAAAATTACACTCGTGTTGTGAAAATCCATTAAGCAAAGTTAGGTGAGAGAGAATAATAAGAAAATGATCAATGTGAGATGCCAGAACTAGCGGTTGTAAGAAAATTTAAAAGTTGTACTTGATAGGTAAATGTTGATTTTAGAAAAAAAAAGAAAAAAGAAAAGAGGATAAGGGTCACTAATAATTCATTATTTGTCATTTTCATTTTGTTATTCAATTTTTTGATTTAAACAAATTTTGCTAGATTGAGTTTCAAAAAAATTATTATTACTATTACTATTATATGGCATACTAAAGAAATATAATTAGAAAATAATAATAATAATTATTATTGAGTTTTACATAGTTTACGATATCATCTAATATATGGCAAATTAAAATTATGAAACCCTTAAAAAATAATAATGTATTTATATTTTATCGTAGGTGTAATTTTTATTCTAAAAAATAGAAATTAAAAAGTGTAATTTTATAATTTACCATAATTTTTGTTTAATTTTTACTAATTACATTATTATTCATGTTATTATTATTTAGAACTTAAAACATAACATTAATAATAGGAGAGAGAGAGAAAAAAGCGAAATTATGATAAAAATAATTAAAATTTAATTAATTTTATTTGTTTACTGTTTAATTTTAATTTTAAAATTACTTATTAATTATTTTATTACCGTACATCGCACGGGTATTACGTTAGTTCTCTATAATCATAATACGATTAAACGGTGCCGCATGACCAATCATTAACTTCTCCAAGAGGAGGTGATCTTTACTCGGGGGTAATGCTAGAGATCTCAAATATTCTATTAAAAATTTTATCAAATGTCTTACATGGATGTGGGACTAGATCCCATATGAATCCCACATTTGATAAAATTTTTAATAAAATTTTTAGGATCTCTAACATTTTTGTTACTAAGAGCTTACCACTTTCCCTTCCCCAAGTCAGCGTCTCCTCAGCTTTGACCCGGCTCTGACGTGCCCTCCCTATGATTAGCTTTTGTCCACGTGTCAATCCAACCATTCCACGATAAACAAACAAACCTTAGATCGACCATATCAAAATCCCCATGCTTATACATCGTACACACGTGTGTGGTGCGCCCTATAATCTATTTACGCACATACTTAGGCTCCGTTTGGGGACTTATCTTTTTAGTCAAAAAGTCAAAAAGTTATTATTTTAGCCAAAAAGTTAACAACTCATACCAAGTCAAAAATTCTCTTTTCTCTCTACATTTTGCACATCTTTTCGTAATTAGCCAAAAAATCATCCCAAACATATAAGTTTTTTTTACCTACCTTTTTAGCCAAATAATCAAAAAGTTACTAAATTAGCATATTCTCAAACGAGACCTTACTCGGTGCCTAGACTTTGTCCACCTCTCTCTCTCTCTCTATATATATATATATATATATATATCTATATAGAGAAATGCTAGGTAAATCAATAAAAATCAAAATCAAATAACCATTTTTTCAACTACCATTCATCGATCACAAAAATTTATTAGTTTCTAGCTTATGTGTTAGTTGCAGAAATAGAAAATTACCTGATAAGCAGCAGGGATCCGGGATAATCAAAATTCATCAGAGTCGGTCGCCTCATTCTCTCCGGATGAATTGGAAGTCCCATTATAAACTTACCCTCTTCAGGATTATAAGCATCAGGATCATAGAACCTTCCACCAATCCATCGGGTGCGAAAAACCATGGCAAACCTCTGTGACAATCTCTAATACCTGATGATGATAACTGTTAACCCAAATCTCCATTTTTACTATCCTCCAAAGAATCTTTAAACCAGTGATGCAATGGTGTGTTCTCCACCACCTTCCACTACAATGTCGTGCCCATCATAATCATCATAATCAACGTGAACCACCCTCTCATGATCTTCTGGAAGCTTCTCAGACATTCTTTCCCTATGTTTTGATAAAGGTACCCCCACATGCCACGTTAGGACCTGTGAGCCTCTGCAAATTCCCAATAAGTACGTTTCTCTCGAAGAGAGCTTGCGAACTCATTTCGATTGTGTCCTTTCTTTGTCAATGGCGTGTCGCTTGGCGTGGAGTCTCATGATGTCTTCTAGTTCTTCCTGTGAGAGATCGATTGTTTCAAGCTTCGTAAAAGATGAATCGATTGTCTTCTCCTTCACAGAGAAGGACGCCATGGATGGGTTCGAAGCTGTCTAATAACATGTGGATACCATTACTCGGGGGACGATGACTGGTACGGCTCCATAGCCTACTTGAGATCGAGAATGTATTCACCTGAGATTACGCGATACAATTAAATGTAACCCAAAATATGAAAAATCAAATATATCATAACCCAATACACAACACAAGGATTTATTTTATTTTATTTATTTAACGAAGAACCTCTATAATAGTCACTTTTGAGTATTAAATCAATTGCGATGTATTTTTTAATCGAAGAAAATGGAACTGGTTTACTATACAAAATTTTGATAGAATTTGAATATTATTATCATCCATTATTTGTCATTATCTTATTTCACTACTTATGATAGTATATATATTTAGGGATAAACATTAAAAATTAATTACATGGACAATATAAAAAAAAGAAAAAAGAATGATATATAAATATTCTTTTATTTTAAATATTTTCAAAGATATTACACAATATCAATCGATACCATACGTAAGATCTTGATAACATTATTTAAACCCATAGTTGAAGCCCATGATTCTCTCAAAGATCAAAGACAATCGATATACAACAAATATATATCATCTACGCATTGATAGGTGAAGTAAAGAATAAAAAATATACCGACAAATCAACAATCTTTTCTGCGAACGCTTCGTCTGGAAACTATTAAACTCGAGAAGAATCATAGAGAGATTAGTGGTGGCCATGTCGGTGATGATAGAGATATAGTTTGGTTCTCAATCGATGTAGGTTTGTTTGAGATTTTATTTTTATTGTTATTTTTCAATATATATAGATGAGAAAAGATAGGATCATGAAAAAAACTTTCATGAAACTGATCATGAAAAAGTTTATGACCCTTAGATTACCCTTGATTAGTGTGTGTGTTTTATTTTAAGTATAATTCAAAGGTCATAAATCTTCATGATCATTTTCATGAAAGT
>NW_021025623.1:85298-171051 GCF_004153795.1 Camellia sinensis | reverse complement strand
ATATTTGAAAAATGATAGCCAATGGTTCTAATCATAAAAGAAGAACAAAGAACGCCATTAGTGGCATGGGTTAGTGAGAGAAGCTCTTCCATTCTCTGGAATTCCTAAAATTCTACGGTTTCAATAGCTCATTGATGTCGATGGAGTCTCCACAGTTTACCAAAGGGATTTCGTCTAGGGCTAAGCATGTAGTTAGGGATTCGAAATCACCAGCGTTATTTGGTTTGGGGCAAACTGAATCGGGGTTTGAGCTTAGAGCAAGGGGAATCGAAAATATCCTCTGAGGAGGTTCCTTCGATTAGTGTTAACAGATTGATGATGGGGGTTGAAGGGAGTCTTAGCCCTAGTTCGAGGTCGTTCGCTGCTTTTATGGAGGGCCTTCGATCAGAAATTGTTGCGATGGATGCTCTTGGTCCTGATGAGCGAGGTTCAACTAGAGGTAGGGTTTTAAATCGGGGTTCGGATGTGGTAATTTCTCAGTCTCAGGCTATTGAGGACCTGCGGGCTAGGCTCAACACCATTTGTTTGCAAATATGTTGGGGCTAGGCTCAACACCATTTGATTGTCAATTTGTCTTCTAGGGTTTGTGTTCATTTTTTTTAATCAGATGATTTTGATTGTCATAGGCTTTTATTTGAGTTGCCCAAGCTTCATCAGCCTCATTTTAATGTTATTATTTTGAGGGCGTTACAGAGGGAATATCCATTGGGGTCAGCGTCACAGGTTCTAACCAAGAGTGGGGACCAAAGTGTTTTCATAGTAAAGTCGAAGTCAGTGTAGAGCCAACATCTGAATTTTGTATCTTGCACTTCAGAAACATCTACTGGATAGGCTGCCTGAAAAAGGTACAGATGAAAAGATTAGCAGCTAATATGAATACTTTCTGATCCATACAACACACCTTAACTATATTTTTAAATCTACTATCAGCTATTCATTATGGGACTTGTGAGCTCTAGAAATGTTCAAATAAAAGCAGGGGATTTTGTTGGGTTCTCAAGATGTACCTTAATCTTCTTATCAGTTGTTACGGCATGACTTATTTTCATTTTGTTTTGTTTTTCCTCAAATTTTCATTTTGTTTTTTTGTTTTTCCTCAGCAACCAAACAGAGGGTTATATTGTCTTAAGGTTCTTGGAAATTCTTGATTTATCAATTGTTTATGTTGTTTTATTTTATTATTGTTGCTGGTGAACAACTTCTTTCACTTGGTGAATTGTTTAGAAACAGCAGGTAGAATGTTGTTTCTGTATTTAATGGACAAATTCATGATATGATTTGAAAATTTTAAAAAGAAATTTGCAGCATGATAGATTGAAAACATATATTGATTTATATTGAGAAAGACAATCAGAATTTAAAATGTTAGATAAATCAGATATGAAGTAATTTACATTCTAACATGTGTTTGTGCTATCTCTCTTGTTTGTGTCAGGTTTGGTTTATGGGAAGTTGTTTGGCATTACAAGACATACAACAAAGAGTGATATTATCAGTTTGCTAGAAGGGTGTAACGTGAATTTGGATGATATGAAAGTTGACTACAATAGAACCTATATGCCAACTGGAATGTAAATGTTCTTATCATTTGGTTGACCTTTGTTGAATTATTGAAATATATTAGTTTCATTTGTTACTTGATTGTATATTTGAATTGGTATTTTTTGTCTGCACATAAGTGGATTGAGGAGGGTATTGTTTAAATGATTAATTTGTTGATATTTTATTTGATTGTTGTGAACAGGATGATTCAGTTTCCTTCTCGGTATGCCTATGATGCTGCTATTAGGGCAATTAATCGGAAGGCTCGCTTATATAAACTGGAGAGGGTAATATTGATATAAATGCATTTTCCACTACAAGGTTGTTCATCTTGTAGTCTGCAAAAGTTCGATGCTTTGGTAACCATGGTTTCATTGGTTTCAGGCTGATCGGTCCCAGTGGGATTTTATTACACCCTATGGTGAAAAACCTGTAAGTAGAAGTTTTTATATTGACACTTTAACTTACTAGCTATTTTTATTGATGATCGTCAGATTGAATTACTTAGCAATATAAATCACTTGCTTAGATATTGCAGTTCAATAGGACTAAGCCACTGGATAAAGTATTTTGCGCATTATACATGCGCAAAGTTAAGCAAAAAATATTTGAAAAATGGCATCTTAATTGTGCTCAATGTGGTATTTGTTGAAACAAGGATTAGAATAAGCCATATTTGGTGTTCCTATTAATATATATGGTCGTTGGTTTTGTGTCAGTTTATATGCCAAATTGTTTGTATTACAACCCTTCGCTTCTGAGTCCTGACCTGATGACATCCTTTGATACGCATGAATTATTAAGAGAGGATCTTTTTCCATGAAAGCAAATATCTCCAAAATAAATTATCAATTTTAAAAAATGTTAATTTTCAAATGCACAGCAAAATATTTGTATTTGCTATAGTGAATGAAGAGCATTTCATAAATCCTGAATATTTTTTCCTTGAATTTTTTTGGGGTTTAGAATAGGGTTTTGTGAATTGTTCCTTGTTTTTGGAATCAATGTTGCTGCTGCTGAGTTATGTGTTGAAACTTGGATATAGAAAATTTTATAATATTTGCTAATCTGTAAAGAGTAATAATTGATTTACACGGGTTTAATAAAAAACTTCAATTTTGAAGTCGAGGGTTTTGTGGATCTTGGACTGTTGGGGTTACTGACATGCATGGGAGGGAAATAATACTTATCTATGGACAAGAAAGAAAACCCGAATTGTTTTATCTTATTTTATTTTCTATGATCCAAGTGATGGTCACTTGGGGGTGAGGTGTCGTGAGTATTGATTTTTTTTTCCTTCTCCTTTCTCGTCGTTTTAATGCTTTTTGATTTTATAGTAAAGGGTGTAGATTATGAATTTAACGTATGTGGGTAGACTACTTGAGAGGTCATGATTGTTGGAAAATGCAAAATGTGTAGATCTTTGTGCTGGTTTGTAATTTCAATTGCAATGAAATGCTGATTATTAGACTATCACACAGCCTACTTAATGGAATTATAAGGAGCATTTCGACGAGATGTCAGATATTTTTTACCTGTACACAATTAGAAGAAACATCGCCATGACTTGAAGGTTATCCTTGATTTTTCTAGCGCAAAAGGCAATAATTAACTTCAACTTTCAGATAGACAACTTGTTGGACTTCGTTTGAACTAAGTCGTTGTCTGAATCCTTAAGATCTTTTCTTATAAGGCGAATATATTACTCGGATTGTTGTGTGCTTCTCATGGAATTTAATGATTGTTAGTTGTTGCTGCAAATTAAGCCGTAGGCATAGGCCTGCTTTGATTCATTCATGAATTTTGAGTGATCTCGGTTCCATTTTGAACTCTATCTTGTCCATATATCTAAGTGCTAATTGTTGAAAATGTTTATATGTGGAATGTTGGCGTTGAAGAGATGAATGATTTTGATTGCACATATCTTTTGGGTACATGTTGCTGATAAATCGGCCTCACATTGTTTTTGTCACCCAGTAAGGTGACATTGTAGTTGTTTGATCTTCAACTTGATCCTTACGAGTGCTTGCTTAAACATTTTGTATTTGATTTTCAATCCTCGATATTTGTACTCATTTATCTGCTATATTGCTTCAGCACCCTGATAGCAGCATGCTCTTGGAGCTCACCTTTCTCTATCTTATAAATTGCCACTTTATATTGAGTTTGACATCTGTAAACTGATAAAGACCCCAGTAATTGATTGACCTTGTCTGATGAGTATAATGGAAGAATTATTGGTGCATGTTGAGATTTTGGTGTTTTTAGCATTGAGTTAGGTCAACCGAGCCTATTTACTTTGGAATCTGAAATGTTAATTGCATATATAATATTGATTCTATTTTGTAGCATTCACGGTTGTCTAGTTGATTTATTGTTTTCAAAGTTTATATACTACTGACTTGTAGCCTTGGTCTGATTGTGTGGCTTAATTTTTTTCATTAACTCATCTGACATTACTAGGTGGAGACTATGATTTTAACGAAGCAGTATCGCTGCATGCACTCAACAAACTGTACATGCACGAAAGGGCATCTAATTAAGGATGCGATCTTTATTATTTTTCAGCACTTGAACTGGAATCCTAAATTGATAGCAGCCTTTTCTTGTGCATGCAAATGGTTTGACGATGTTGCTAAAAGAGTACTCTGGAAGGAGTTTTGCAAGGCTAGAGCTCCGAAGATGATGCTTGATCTGCAATCTAGTGGGAATCACAGTGTTGATGGGAACTAGAGGGCGCTTGGGAAGCTGCTTATTTACTGTTCTGGATGTACCAAGGGTGGCTTGTTCAATAATATTCATATTCCTGGCCATTTTGTTTATAGGACCCGTTTCTCTAGGACTTCAGGGAAAAGCTTTCTTTTGCCGCAATGCAGAACAGATGTGCTGTATGTGTCTGATCCTTGTGAACATCTTGACCAAGGGGAAGAGGGAGATGTGGGATTTTTCCGTGGAGTTTTCAAGTCATTTGCAATGTCAAAGGTTCGAAAGATGCTAATCAGCAGGGGGCCAAGTTCCATCCAACAGAAGTGTGCCCGTATTGTAAGGCAAAGCTGTGGAGCATGCTGCAAGCAAAAATGGTACCGCAGAGTGCAAGCTGCAGGTTAGGTTCTTATGAAGATGCAATTGAGTATTACGTGTGCCTTAATGGGCATGTGCTTGGTATCTGCACCC
This sequence comes from Camellia sinensis, assembly GCF_004153795.1. Lineage (NCBI taxonomy): Eukaryota > Viridiplantae > Streptophyta > Magnoliopsida > Ericales > Theaceae > Camellia > Camellia sinensis. Next base: position 166,335 of record NW_021025623.1, on the reverse strand, counting down.
TCTCGCCATTGTCTGATTTGGAGGCATCTGAGTTGGAGTGATACTTTGAACTGAACCTAGGTATATCTAATGTAAGCACATAGATTTTTCTTTCCTTTCTGGTTTTTCTTTTTTAAAATCAATAGGGTTCCTTTTCATATTTGTCATGGAACTCTACCATATATATTTATTTAGTGTAATTTTCTACTTTTTCCTGAATGAACACTGCAAGACACTCTGCTACAATCTATTAACTCTTAAAAGACCTGGCCTTTTAGTGTAGACATTAGGATTTTTATGAGATACAAACGAAGATTCTTTTGCTCGGTCACCTTTTTAACACAGCAACAAAAAATAGTACACACTCGGGGGGTGGTAAATAAGCTGAACTGAGTTGAGTATTGACCATGTTTGAGCTCTGGTTGAGAATGTAACATTGCAATAAGGGGTTTATCTTGAAAGTGCCTGATTACAATCAACTAACTATTTCACATGTGATTTATCAAAATATCATTGGCTTAAAGACTGGATTAACACCAGATTTGGGATGTAAAACCTTGCAGTCTTTTTTACTAGTGTTTTTTATGTACAAATCATTGTAGATGTATTGTTGTTCTTTTTATGTTGACGCGTACGACAAAGAGAGATCACTGTAGGTGTTCTGTAATTGTTTTTTTTTCTAATAACACTTTCTTTGTCCATGTGATTTGCAGCCTAGCACTTACCTTGATCAGAAGGAGAAGCTCATTAAGTACAGTGATTTTGCCAACAAAGAGCTTATATTGTTTTCTAGAATGTTATTCTGTTGTTTCATGTTGTATATTGCTATTTTTTTGGTGGGGTAGGTTAAGTTGATTATGTTCTCTCTATGTGTCTATCTGTCTTTGTACTTGACACGATTGTAAAGAAATAAAGTTGTGTTGTAATGTTTATGATTGATGGGGAAATATTCCGATCTTTTGCATTCCATGGCAACTGAGAGTGTGTAATGTTGTACTTTTGTCCCAAATTTCCAATAGCTTTTGCTAATCAAAGCCCCAAAACTAGTAAGGGCACTCGTGCCCCAGTAAGTTATACTTTTGCCGACTAAATAAAGTAGTCGGTGTATCACCAAGCACATTTGGCGACTAAATAATTAGTTGTTAAAATTATTAATTTTGGCAACCAAATGATTTGGTCGCGAATAGGTCTATTGCCGACTAAAGGTTTAGTTGCACAAAACATGTTTGGTCACGGAATGTGACAATTGGCGACCAAATAATTTGGTCGCGGAATGTCACAATCCGATCTTTTGCATTCCATGGCAACTGAGAGTGTGTAATGTTGTACTTTTGTCCCAAATTTCCAATAGCTTTTGCTAATCAAAGCCCCAAAACTAGTAAGGGTACTCGTGCCCCAGTAAGTTATACTTTTGCCGACTAAATAAAGTAGTAGGTGTATCACCAACCACATTTGGCGACTAAATAATTAGTCGTTAAAATTATTAATTTTGGCAACCAAATGATTTGGTCGTGAATAGGTTTATTGCCGGCTAAAGTTTTAGTTGCGCAAAACATGTTTGGTCGCGGAATGTGACAATTGGCAACCAAAATTTTTGGTTGTGGAATGTCACAATTGGTGACTAAACTTTTTGGTCGTTGAATGTAATAATTGGCGACCAAACTTTTTGGTCGCGAAGTGGTTCAATTGACGACTAAGATATTTGGTCGGGAAAATATCACTTTTTGTGACCAAAGTGTTTTAGCGACTAAATGAATTAGTCGCGGTAATGATTTATTTAGCGACCAAAAATTTAGTCGGCAAATCCGACTATTCGCGACCAATCAAAATTTTGGTCGCGAATTACTTTTGCCGACCCTCGATTGGCGACCAAAGTAGCGACCAAAAATGGGCTTTTAGCGACCAATTTTTTGGTCGGCAAAAGTGTTAATTCTTGTATCTCATGAGATTATTCTGATAATTTGAACCGTCGTATTATAAAGTTTGTTGAACATATTATTTATGAAAAAAAAATTAAGTTAATCGGACATACATAACCCTACGATGTTTTAAAATAAATTATCAAAATTATATTAACGGTTTATTTTTTAAAAAAACAAATGTGGTCTTGTTTTAAGATAATAAACATTCAATTAATTAAAAAAAAATTATGAATAATTTACTCGATAAATCTTATAATATAAACGATTCAAATTAATAAAATTAGCTCAGAACAAGACCCCATAGACCTCACAGCACCGTGCACGCACCCTTTGTCGGTACATATCACTTGTTTGGTTTTAAATTTTCATATACAAGTGTTACAGTTTTTTTTTTTTTTTGGTGTTTTGATGTTTTTAAAGAACTTTTCATATTTTAATAATTTTTTTTTTGACCTTTTAGATATATGGAATGAAAAATTATTTATAAAAAAATCTGAAAAACTTTACTAAATATTAAAAAATCACATATTTATGATTTCTTTAGAAATATTTTATGATTTGGGGGGGTACTTAGAGAATTTTTTTTATAAAAAAAATTACAATATTTTACTTTTTAAGTGTATTTAAATTAAGTAAAACTTAAAAATAAATAACTTTAATTGAATATTAACTTTTTTAACTAAGAATAAGAAAACAAAAAAACTCAAAAATGATATTTAAAAATTCAAAATCAAACAGCATATATATATTTTAAATACAAGCAAGTGACTTGCACGTGCACTTCTTTTCTTTTCTTTTTTTAAGGTCATGCGTGCAGTACCTTTCACAAAATTAAATACTCCTAGGTTAGCCCCACATAGGTGGGAACCCAATAGTAGTTTTTATAGAAGGCAAGGTCGCAATGCAATCTTGGTCCCATGGCATAGAATTCTCCAAAGCCTAAAGCTTCAATGGACCACGAGTGACCATGACCTGCCTTTCAATTCTTAAATAAGTTTTCTTAGGCCACTTATATTAGGAATAAATCTATATTAATTTTCTATTATTAGATCTATTTTAAAAACAAAAATAAAAAATTAGTGATTATTATTACTTTTGCTGATGTGATAGATTTGACTTAGCCAAATTCTGACTCGGTTAAATTTTGGCTTAAATTTGACACATTATTAGCGAAATGCTCTAAGAAAAAGTGAATTGAAAAAATATTAGAGAGTTAAAATATATTTTTAAATTCATATAAAGTATTATATATAAATTTTACAATAAATGTCTTGAGATTTTTTTTTAATAAATATATATCTTTCTTTTAATGTCCGAAAAGTTGGCTTAAATTTGACACATTATTAGCGAAATGCTCTAAGAAAAAGTGAATTGAAAAAATATTAGAGAGTTAAAATATATTTTTAAATTCATATAAAGTATTATATATAAATTTTACAATAAATGTCTTGAGATTTTTTTTTAATTAGCTCCTCTTACACTTTTAATGTCCGAAAAGTACTTATTACTGACATCATTCATTTCTAACTTTATTCTAAACCCTAAACCAGAAATGCAAACATCCCTCCCTCTATATTCTTATCTTAATCCCTATCATATTCACATCATCAAACCCATGACCATGATAAAGATTTAAGTTTTATTTTTTTCTATTTTCTTGGTACCACAGTGATAATAATAGCCTTAGGAAGTGGAGTTTCAGAAGCAACAAGACTTGAATTGTTATAATTCTAAGTAGAGCGTGGACATTAGCAAGTGAAGTCATCTTGACGCAATTTTGAAAAGCGTTTTAAATACAATAGAAACTAGGAATTGGCTTGTCTAAGTGGACTGGACAAGTCTAGTTCACGTCGGTAGGTTTATGTGTTCCACTTTGATTGATTTGTTGATTTTTAAGTTTATATCGGTGCATTATTTATAAAAATAAAAAGATTGATTTTGTAATCACATGATTTTATCATATTATTATTTTTTTTTTTTAAATGCACAACAAAGCAAGTATAACTTTAAAATCAAACAATTTATTTGTTAAAAAAAATGTGATTAAATCAAATGGTTGCAATTTTCAGTTCAATCTAATTTTATGGATGAATTATTTATGTGGAGATGTACTTTTTGGGTCGCGCCACATAGTCGGGGTGCCGTCAAGGAGTTGGCTGAGCTATCACGTGAACGAGTTAGAATACCGATATAATTGTGGTATTACCGAGATCTGGTGCAGTAATCTGAGATACTTTTCTAGGTGTTTGGTTTAATCAATTTTGCCACGTGCTATCCAATTAAATTTCCTGTTTGATTGTGAAGTCGAAAATCAATACGCACAATTTACCCATGAAAAGTTAAAAAAATTAACGATTTAAATCATCAAAATACAGCCCTAAACTGAATCTATCTAGTCTTAGATTGGACATACGCTGAGTTCTAGAAATTCCACCACACCTAGAAAATTAGTTCATTTTACCTAAAAAAGAACTTATCAGAAAGTTAATAAACTAATAAAATTATAAAGTAATAAGGCTTATATTTATAAATAAAACAAAGCTAAAAAAACATAAATAAATAAATAAAATTAAAAAAAAACCCTTAATACTATTGTTAGTGTTGAAAATTCTATAAAAAGTGTATTAATGTGTAAAATTATTTTGGGACATGTAAAAATTAATATTAATATGTGTATTAATGTGTTGAAAAATTTATGAATAATTATTTTAACATTTTATAATTCTTAACCCTTTTATAAATTAATGTGTATGAATATGTGTTGAAAAAATGGTATTAATACGTGTTGAAAAATTTATTAATATTTATTTTAACATTTTGGCCTTGTTTGGGAAGCATAGGTTGGGGCTATTATAGCCTCAAAATAGAAATAAGCCAAAAAGCCTACTGTAGCAACCCTTTTTATTAAATAAAAAAAAATAGCCTCAGCTGTCGTGACAGTGTAGGGCCAATCTACACTGTCAAAGTGTCAAATTTCTATATTACTTGAGAAATTACATTTTTGCCCCTTCACATCAATTTGAAAAATTATAATTTTAGGGGCAAATTTGTCATTTTAATTTCAAACATTATTTCAACACACTTTTCAATACAACAACTCAAATAAAAAACCATCTCATCTTCCCAAATGCAAAAACTAAAATAGCTTACTAAAATAGCCAAAAAGCTAAAAAGCATCTAAAATAGCTACTTCCCAAACGAGACCTTTATAAATCCTAACACTTTTATAAGTTAATTTAGAGTCTAAATTGTGGGATTGAAGGGTGCTTCTAGGTCATGTATTTACGATTCAAATCGTTTATTTTGTAAAATTATTCATGTATATTAATGACACAAAAAATGAGGTTAATTCGATAGTTGTAATATGTTCAAATTATTGCATTTGTCACCCCCAAAAAAAAATATATTATTTTTAAAAATACACATGTCATCCATTTTTTTAGACAAATGTCATAAATTGAATAGGTTATTAGATTGACTTTTTTTGTATGAATTATATAGATGAGTGACTTTACAAAATGAATAATTCAAATTATCAAAACGAAATTTATTATGGACTCCACAAATGAAACAACACTCTCTAGTCCAAGATTTGAACCTGAAAGACTTCCATCACATTAATTTATGAGAGAATTACACGACTGTGATAATGTGACGCTTCCAAAATATAGATACCAAATGACTCATTATATTACCCCTTTAACATTCTCCGTTAAGTATGCAGAAGCTTAATTAATTTCAATCAATATAAGAAACATTTCTAAAATCATACTCCATTCATAAAAATCTCTTAAGTATTATAAAATCATGTTGCATGCGTTAATACATTTATTAATTCTAAAATACAAATCTATAGCATGTGATCAACAAGAAATAGATTTTACATGATGAAATGTTTAATAAATCAAAATTTGACATTTAGGCACATCATTAGGGGTGATTTTTAGAGCAACTCCAACGGTGAACAAAATGAGGTGTTTGAGAATAGGGTTGGGCTAAAATAGCCCACAACAAGACAAAATATATTAAAATAATTAATAAAACAAAATATCGCATTCAATTTATAATCATTTCACTTTTTCTCTTATAACCATCAAATCATTTACAAAAAAGAAAAGCCAATCAACTTCTTAAACACAATTATTTTAGCTAGGCTTAAGTAGCCAAAAAGCCGAATAGCAAAATTAAAATACCCAACTTCCAAAACAAGGCCAAAGTTATAATTTGGGAAAATTTGGCTATAAACTCCCTTTACCTTCCTTTCATTGTTAGAAGGACTAATAAAAAAATTATACTTTCTAAATCCCCTCATAATTATAAAATCTTACATAAAGGACAAAATTTATTATTTAAATATTTTACCAGACTATTATACCCTCACATATACACAATCTAGATACAAAATTTATCTTCTCTCTCGTCTCTCACTTCTAACCCTAGCTTCCTCCATGGCCGGAGCTGTGGAGAACTTGCAAATCGCGCTGATACATATATATATATATATATTTTGAGATTTGAATTCGAATATATATATATATATCTACATATTCCGATCTGTAATATATATATATATTGTGTACATCACAAATATGTGATGTGTTTGTTTGTGTGTTTTGAGATTTGAATTCGAATATATATATATCTACATATTCCGATCTGTAATATATATATATATATATATCTACATATATGTGTTTGTTTGTGTGTTTTGAGATTTGAATTCGAATATATAGATTTTTGAAAGCTCAAAGTTTTAAAAATCTGAAAAATCTGTAAAATTTGAAAAATCTGAAGAACCGGGGTATGAAAAATTGAGATTTCTCTAAAATTTTTAGATTATAGGCCTGATTCAAGGATTATAGGCATGATTCAATGTTTTTCAAAGTAAACATCGATTGATTCAAGGATTATAGGCCTGATTCAAAACTCAAAACTCAAAGTTCCATTGATTTTTCAGAGTAAACATCAAATTTCATTTGATAGAATCAGAGTAAAATTTTACTCTGGTTCTATTGCTCTGTTTTTTTCATTTGATAGAACCAAAGTAAAATTTTACTTTTATACACAGTAAAATTTTACTTTTAGTTTCAAAGTCTTACAGTTTACTTATTTTTCAGAGTAAAATTTTACTTTTATACAGAGTAAAATTTTGCTCTCATTCATAGTAAAATTTTACTTTTATACAGAGTAAAATTTTACTTTTAGTTTCAGAGTGTAAAATTTTACGCTCATTCATAGTAAAATTTTACTTTCATACAGAGTAAAATTTTACTTTCATACAGAGTAAATTTTACTCTGAAATACATAGTGAAAATGTTTTAATAGGAGAGCTGATAGATATGAGGGTAATATAGTAAAAGAAACAAGTTTTAAAATATCAGGGGGTTTTGAAAGTACTTATATAATTCTTGTCCTTTTGAAAGAGAAATTAGATAGTGAGGGGGTTATGACCAAATTTCCCTATAATTTGTAATGAATAGTATAAAAAAATTATAGGATAGCAATATAAAAAGGTGGAATTGCTATTTTTTAGATTAACCAACACTAGACTAATATAAACCGGACAACCTTCTTGACGATCAGGCTTGTAAAATTCTGTTGGTTAAGTTCTTAAATATTCTGAAATTTTGGTTGAGAGAGGGAATAAAAAGAAGATGAACAATATTTTTGGATAATGTTGTTGTGCTTACAACTTTAGCTATATGTAAAACTGTGCCAAATTTGGCGCAAAATATAGTAGAGGTATAGTTTAGCAGCTCTGATACCTCACCGTTAGAGATTAAAAATAAATAAATAAATAAAGTGTACTTATGCCTCGTTTGGGAACAGGCTAATTTAGTAACTTTTTGGCTATTTGGCTAAAAGGGTAGGTAAAAAAAACTTGTATGTTTGGGATGACTTTTTGGCTAATTACGAAAAGATGTGCAAAAAGTAGAGAGAAAAGAGAATCTTTGACTTTTTGGTATGGGTTGTTGGCTTTTTGGCTAATTTAGTAACTTTTTGACTAATTGGCTAAAATAGCCTCTTGCCAAACGAGGCCTTAATGTCATTTTATAGCAATAGCAGCACCAATAACTCACCATTAGAGTTACTCTTAGTGATCATAAATTAGGTCTTCGTTTGACATGGGGCTAAAATGAGGTTGGGAGTTAAAATAGTCATAAAAAGATAATGGATTCGTTTGGGAAATGGGTTGGCTTTTTGGCTTTTTGAATTTATTTGGCTATTTTAGCCTGGGGCTAAAAAATCTCGTTTGGAAAAGACTTTTGGCTTTTTTTATTTTTTTATGAGAGAAAGAATGTAATGATTATGTGTTGGGTGTGATGTTTTGTTTTTTGTGACTTAAAAACTTGTTTTGTTTTTTTGACTATTTTAGCCAAAAAAGGCCCAACCTTTGGCTTCCCAAACGAAGCTTAATAAGACAAAATATCACATTCAAATCATAATCATTTTATTTTTTTTCTCAAAAAAGTTAAAAAATCAAAAAGTCCAACCTAAATGAAGTTTTTAACCTTAAGCTAAAATAGGCGAAATGTTAAAAAGCTAAAAGTTAACTCACTTCTCAAACAATGTCAAGTACGCACTCCTTTCTGATATATGCTATGGGTGTTTTGGAAAAATGGTTAAAAATTATTTTTTGACTTTTTTGTGAGAGAGAAAAGTAGGTAAAAAGCTAGGGTAATTCTATTTTCACACACTACTTCCTCTCTTTTCACGCACTTAATGATTTTTTTTATTACATTTTTGTCTTAAAATTAAATTACCAAAATATCCGTTTCCCAAAACCCTAACTCTAACTCTCTATATCAAAAACAGAGAACAAGTTTGGAGATGAATTCTCAATTAATACAAAGAACATTGGTAATTTTTTCTACATCATAACTAATTTTTTGATAATTTTTTTTTTTATTTTTCTTCTCCCTTTTGTTGTTTGATTAGAATGGCCTATGTATGTTTTTGTTTATTAATATAATTGTTTCCCATGTTTTCAAAAAATTTAAAAAAAAAAAAAAACAACAACAACATCAACATCAAAGAAGCACAAGAACAAAAAATATTTTCCTTAAACAAATATATATATAATCATCATCTTGCAATATAATCGGCCAAGAATGGTTTTCTGTAACTTCCATTCAGCAATTTGGATCATTACAAATACAAACTCTAAATAAAACTTTTTAACGGAGAAAACATATCACCAACAGCCATATATAATTACATTGCTGAAATTACAAACATGTCAACCTACCATGTTTTCTCTAGCAAAGAGAAACTGGACATCTTATTTCAGTGATCAATTTCGGCAATGGAGGTTGCGAAAGTGGCGCCAACGGGTGGAGGGAGGGGTGGGTGTAACTATTGGAAATGAAAAAGAGTGGAAGAGGTGCTGTTGGTGACGGCAATAGTAGTGGTGGCTTGTTAGGGTTAGGATTTGGAGGATGAAGATAGTACATGTGTGTTTGTTTGGAAGGACTAGATAAGGAGGGATTGTAATCCATTAGACTATTAGTCCCAGAATACATTGTCCCCGAACTATTTGGTTGGACTGGAGTTGTATCCTATGTTTGCTTAGTTATGGGATTATATGTCTGAATTGGACTATTTTTAGTGAATCCAATGTTTGGTTAGACAGACTGGATAAGGATAAATGTTTAAAAGACTATTTTACCTTTGTAATTTATAATTTTTATTTAATATAAATGTTCAATAAAATTAAATTTATAATTTATATTTTTTATTTAATATATAATTTTAAATTAGCGACAATAAAAAAATAATTTTATTTAATATATAAATTAAATTTTCAACAACACTAAAAAAATTTGAGTTATAAGTACATAATTTATAATTTATTATTTTTAAATAAATTTAATTTATAATTAAAATTTTTTATTTAATATATAATTTTAAATTAACAACACTACAAAAATAATTTTATTTAATACGTAAATTTAATTTTTTAACAACACTAAAAAAATTTAATTTATAAGGCCATAATTTATAATTTATTATTTTTAATTAAATTTAATTTATAATTTATAATTTAAATTTTTTGTTTAATATATAATTTTAAATTAACAACACTAAAAAAATAATTTATAAATGTTCAAAAGACTATTTTACCATTTTCTAATTGTTTACTAAGTAATAGCATGGAGGGTAAAATGGACATTTCATAAAATAATCCCATAGGACACCAATTCCATGGTTTCTATCTCCCCCCTCATGGGATAGGATAATCTCATATTTGTGGGATTAATAGCCCGGGAGGACTATTAGTTTGGAGCAAATTTTTTTAAACAAACAATGGACTATTAGTCCGGTGAGACTAATACTCCAATCCCACACCCTAATCCTTCAAAATAAACACACCCTAAGGGTATTTTTGGTATGGTAAGATATGTATTGAGTGAAGTTGATAATTTAATTTAATTTTACATCATTCCTTATTTTATATCATGAGAAATAATTTTTAACCCACTTCTCAAAATAGCCCTATATACATCATTCCTTGTGCACCCCTAATCCCAACTCTAATACGATGGGGATTAGTATGTTGTGTTTGGTTAATAAATTTAGATAAAAATTTAAAATGAAAGATAAAAGATAGGTAAAATATTGCTAATAAAATATAATTATATTTTATCTATATTTCACGACATTTTTTTATTTTCTTTGTTTTTTTTTTTTCGAATTTTTTTTTAAATTTTATGAACCAAACACCTAGTCATTTTGACACTAATTTAAAATACTAATCACCCCATTAATCTAATCTAATCTATGTGGTGAGATCATAGACGTCATTTTCCGTAACGAGTGGGCCACGCGACCTCCGTGACAGGACGTTGCCAAATATCAGAAACTGTCCAAAAGCTGCTCTGGCGTTTTCTGCCACTCCCACGTGTTCCGGAACTGACTTCCCTGACACGTGGCCATAACCCATTGCTGTTTTCTGAAAGAGTCTGTTTCTTTGTCCAACGTTTTTTTTTTTCAAATTTAAAAAATTAAATAAATAAAACCAAATTCAATACCTGTTTGGAGTCCGCTAGAAAACCATAATATAATCGTGTTTCAAGTCCGTAACTGTTGGTCCTCCCCACAACCGGTGCTTGAGGGCAAAGACGGAGGTGGTGACGTCGATGGGTGGCTGAGGGTGATGGAACTACCGAGAAAAATAAGTTGGAGTATTAATTAGTAGAAAAATGCTTCTGACTTCACTGGGTTCGATCTCTAATGAGGTGGCGCGCTGTGATTGGATAAAAAAAAAATTTATTTATTTTTTATTTTTATTTTTTTAGTTTCAGCCAGTAGGGGCTCGCCGTCTGCACCATAGTTGTTAATTAGTATCATTATTAATGATGTAGCAGTAAGTTTCACCCATTTTTACAATGTTGCTGTGTCTATTTTTTTTTTTTTAAAATAAGTGTCACATCATTAATGATTATTTTAGAACACCACTATTAGTGATTTCTAGCATTGCCCAACTACCAAGGGTAAGAGTAAAAAATCAATCTTGTTACCGTGGCAATGGCTTGTTAGTGTTAAAAGGGCTAGGTTGTTTGGAATTTACTTATAAGGCACTGTTTGGGAAGAAGTTGGTTGGGTTTTTTTTGGCTATTTTAGCCACAAAAAACAAAATAGGTTATTTTAGCCATAACAAACAAAACATCACATCCAACCCATAATTATTACACTTTTCTCTCACAAAAAAAGTCAAAAAAGCCAAAAAGCCAAAAAGCTCTTCCCAAACCAAGCTTTTTAGCCCAGGCTAAAATAGCCAAAAAGTCAAAAAGCCAACCCACTTTCCAAACGGAGGCTTAATGTATTTTTTATATTTTTTTGAAATATATATATACATATATATTTAAATAGATGAGTAATATAACTTAAATAAATATATTTATTTAGGACATTCGTAAACAATCCTTAAGAGCAATGTTCACGGTATAAATTTTTTTATCAAACATTGATGTGAGTATGAGATTCATATTCATATGAGGGTTTAATAGAAAAATTGGTATCTCCATTATTTTTGCACATATCAATGGTAGAGAATTCGATGGTAGTATGTACTATATAATTTTTTAGAATAATATTATATGTATTAATTAGTACATTCACGAATGATATGACATAATTTTTAGAGATTTTAAGTCTTTATAGTTTGTATAATCAGTGAGATCATAGTTTTGAAGTACCAACGGTATAGCATATGTTAATACACTAGGAGCTCGTTTGGGAAGTTGAGATTTGGGCTTTTTTGACTAAAATAGTCACAAAAAAACAACAGATTTTTTAGTCTAATAAGACAAAATATCACATCTAACTCATAATTATTACATCATTTCTCTCACAAAAAGTCAAAAAAATCAAAAAATCCTTCCCAAACAAGACTTTTTAGCCTCAGGTTAAAATGGCCAAAAAGTCAACTCAATTCCCAAACAAACCCTAATTGGTATACTAATTGGTGCATTTAGCACCATCAAATTTTTTATTATGAATTATTGTGGTGTTAGTTAGTACTTATAGTGATGTTCATTATGATATCATTTTAGTTATATCTCCTACAATGTTTGGCTATAACTCTTTTTTTAATAAATTATAAATACACCTCAAGAGATTTATTTAAAATATGATTTGTTTATGTGATTCTGAAAATTATATTCCGTCTTTTAAAATTTCTAATTCCATAAAAAATAGTTCCTTTTATCAATAAAGCATCAAAGACAATTAATTATTTTTAATAACATCATAAATTTATTTTAATTAATAATTTAACTGAATTTATCTTTCTATACGAAAACTGTTAGAAATTTTATTTTTTAGTTTACGCTGTAAATTTAGCTAATCTTATTTTATGAGTAGTACTAGTGTTTTAAAGTGTTATTCTTAAATTTACTTATAGAGTGTGAGCTTGGAATTTTAATGTTAAAAAATCGCTCTTCCTTTTGAATTTTTTTCTTTCAGTATTTTTTATTTTATTTTAAATTAGTGTCAAAAAAATTTTATTTTTTAAATACATCAGGTATAGAAGGATCTAAAAGTAAAAATAAAATAAAATCTAAAAATTGAAAGTTGGAAATAACTTAAATTAATTTATTTAGCAATTTATAAATTAGTGTTGTAAGAATATATGTTAATAAGTTTAAAATCATTGTACAAAAAACTTTTTTATAAAAATATGTAATATAAATAAGGTATAATTATTTTAATTTTTGTAAAAATATATGTGAAACACTCGCTAATAGGCAAAAATTATTACATAAATCAAGAATGTTGTGTGGTTGTAGAAATCACCAATAATTTTTAAAATAATGTTATATTCATTGAATTTGACTTTGTGTAGACACTCTATTTTTGACCGACCTTAAGGCTTAGACGTCATCGATTGAGCGCTCGGTGATGGTGCATATTGTGCTCGTTCTAAGTTTCGGAATTTGGCTGAAAGCCTTACCCCCGGACCTCGGGACCCTTTTGTGCTTTGCCTCAATTTGCGAACCAGGTCTTGTTTTCTCTTCCCGAAGGGAGGGAAAGGCCTCGTAGACCATCTCTCAGTGGCCATAGGCTACTTTTCGTGGTCGTAGGCCACTGTTCCCGTTTGGAGACTAGTTTCCGATTTTTGGAGCCGTCGGTCGTGCGCCTCTGTTCGGGACCGCTTAACTTTCTCCGTTTGCTCCGGTTTTTGGCACACACCTTGTTTTCTCTGTCTAGAGGGACACTGTGGCCTGGGAGACCACCTTCATGGTCACACGCCACTTTCGATGCATAACAGTCAGTTTTCAGGGCACCCGGCTGCGCGTTTTGGCCCCCAAACCCTCATTTTGCATCCGTCTTGGTTCATTTTTGGCATGGACCCTATTTTCATTGTTTGGAAGGTGGTACAAGGGTGGGAGACCACCTTTTCTCCTTGGAGACCACTTTTCTCCCGCCGGCCGGTTTTCTTGTCAGGTAACTGGTCTCCTTTACTTTTGGGCCACAATTGTCGGTCTCCCACCACACCACTAGCTTGCACTTACTTGGGAGACCACCAATCAGGGCTGCCGACCACTTTTTGCTCACTTGAACCTTTTGAACTGGTTGGTCGACCAGGGGGAGTGCTCGACCGACCACCTGAACTGGTCGGCCAGCTTCCCTCTTTTCTGTCTCTGTGAGTGTGTGCCAGCTGTGCCAGCTGGAAGGCACAGACTGCATCCTCCATACACATATGGAGGATTGGCAACCTTGTTTTGGCTTCTTAAAGAAGCTTGGCCCTTTGCTCTAAGCTTCTAAGAGAAGCTTAAACCTTTTTTAGCTTCTTGAAGTAGCTTGACCCTTTAGCTCTAGCTTCCTCAAGAAGCTTGACCCCTTTTGCTCTACCTTCCTCAAGAAGCTTGGACCTTTGCACAAGCTTGTTGAGTAAGCTTGGACCTTTGTTCCTCTATAAAAGAAGAGCTCATCTTCCTTTGCAAGGGTTGAGAAGTTGGTTTTTGGGCATACACTATATCTCTCCCTGTGTCTGTATATTTTAGCTTCAAAGCTCCATAGTTCTTGTCCCTTTTGCATACCACCTCCTAGCACAACACCTCCACTATCAACGTAAGCATCTTGGAGCCCATTTTCAGAGGTTGAAGGCTTGCTGTTTTGGTCCAGAAGCTGCTGGTCCCTTTGGCTATAAGGGTAACACTCTATTTCCCTCTTTTTGGCATTGTTTTGTTCCATCTCTTAGCCTAGTTTGCAAGCATATTTGGGCTTTGTCATAAATAAAAAAAGTCTTATTTTGAGGTCCTTAACACGTTTGTTTGACATCATTTTTCTGTTGGGGGTCATCTACCCCTTTGCATGCTTCATTTCATCTTGCTTTAAGCCATGCATTAGGGCCTTTGTGTTGAGCTTTGTTGGCCCTTTTGACCACTGAGATCCAGTAGATTTTCGGTGGTTATTATGTGTTTTTGAGAACCAAAATCAGAGAGGGATGACCCTCTCACCCCTTGTCTTGTTTACTAGCACTTTTGGCCTGACAAAGGAGCCCTTATTTACATCTTTCCAAGCCATGTTTCAGGCTTTTTTTGGTGGGTTTTAGGACCTGCACAGGCTCTATCCAGAGCCCATTTTTTCATTTTAGGTGTCCATCTTGCATGTGTAGAACAACCCTCTTTATAGCCTATCAAAGGAGCCTATCATTCTTGCATACATGGACCATATTTCAGTGAGTTTGTGGGCTTTATTTGGCATGTCATACCTCTGAATTTTGCTGGTTTGGTGGCCACTTGATTGCCTCATATACTTGTAGTGCAAATCCTCTTTACTAGCTTGTGTTGCATTCTATTTTGGTCCTTGATTCTAGCACCTTTTGGCTATGCTTTAAACTGATTTTGTGCATGTTTTGGACTTCCTTAGCTCTGTTTTTATGCCTTATGGTCAAATAATGCTTGCTATGCATGGTTGTAGTTCAATACCCTTGTCTGACTTTGAGTTTTAGAGCCTATCGCATGCTTATGTTGAGGTGTTTCCATGTTTTGGGGCCATTGTGCATCATATTTCAGAGCTTACATGTATGCCATATTCCCATATTTTTTACTCTTTAAATGCGTTTGAGAGTCGTGCTAGTTTGCCTCGTTTTTGGACCATTGCATGAGCTTCATTTCTATACATGTTGAGCCATCATTTTAGGCCATTTTCCCACTGTCTTGGACCTGCCTAGGGTCTGTTTGGGACTGGTTTTGCCATTTGTGCATTGCTTTGTGTACCTCTAGTGTAACGCACTTCACTAGTTTCGGTATTCGGGCCATCTAACATGCATTGTGTGACATATTTGCATGATTCGGGACCATCTTGAATATCATTTCAGAGATAGAAATGTATGATTGTATGCCATATTTCATCCCTTGCCATGCTTTGATAGTGTGGCATTTGATGCCTTAGGTTCGGCCCCTTTCATCGGGCATGTTTGCATGAGTGTTCCTACCTTTCATTCCACCATGTTTGGCCACTGATTTGGGTGTGGCCGAGGCCCATTCACTTTGGTTTAAGTCCATCTTGCATTGTGTATGCCACATAGTCCATGTTGTCGCATGAGTTGATCATTGCATTGAGCATACCTTGTTCATCCCATTGTGTTTGTTAGTCTTCACATGTGCATTGTGTATGCCATTGTTTAGTCCATGTGCATTGAGTATGTCATGTGTAGTTCATAGCATTGTGTATGCCATTTGCATGCTTGCATGTCATTCCTTGCATCTTTGTATCATTTAGTTGCATTACATTAGGATTGCATGCTAGAAGTTGCATTGAGCATACCATTCTTGTTTCATCATGT
Organism: Camellia sinensis; assembly: GCF_004153795.1. NCBI lineage: Eukaryota > Viridiplantae > Streptophyta > Magnoliopsida > Ericales > Theaceae > Camellia > Camellia sinensis. The sequence continues at coordinate 150,138 of NW_021025623.1, read as the reverse complement.
TTGGGATAGGAGTTAGCCCAAACATGGGAAACGAGGAGCGTTTTATACTCCAAGTGATGAAACGTGCCTCGATTCCCGTCGCCGACACTCTTGACTATCCATGATAGAGTTGTTGGCTTTAAATGCTTATTTGTGCATTCATGTCACATTAAGTCGTGCAATCCGACTCCTCGACCATCATGCATCGAGATACGTGATTAGTGGTCCGAGGATCGAGGGTTACACTCCCTAGAGCCTATGCTATGACGGGGAGAGTGGTCGAGCACACATTTGTTGAAAATACCTTGCCATGCTTCCCTATTGCTTTGTGTTGCAGAAAACCAGAATCCAAGGGCAGAAAGTGGTCGCCCGACCAGGTTTTTTGGCAGGCCGACCACCTTTTTTGGTCTCCACCACAAAGGGGTGGTTGGCAGCTGGTCTCCCATGCCATTGGCTGGTCGGCAGCCCTCCCACAACTTCTCAGAGTGCAGTTTCAGCCTCTTGGAGCTTTGTGCAAGTTTCTGAAATAAATTGCACACAAAGGCAGGATGAAGCATCGCGATGGATTTCCCGACGAGGCGACTCGAGCATGCATGCATCCATTGTCATCCAAAACAGAGCCGAGGTAGTCATATTCATTTAGTTTACATGCTTACTTAGCTAGTTTGTTAATTAGTTAATGTCGTGTAATAATTAGTTGTAGTTCATTATAATTTGTTAAATAATTAGAAGTTCTGTAATAATTAATTTAGTAGTATTCCTTTGGTTGTGTAATATTTATTCGGACCCTCCGAGCGAGGGCAATTGTGTAATAAGTGTGTATGAGTGTGTGTATGTTTTCCAACCCCCACTTCTTTCTTCCCTTCTATTCACTAGCTTTCAATGGTTAGTATTAGGACATATTTAAATTAGCATACCTTATGTTATGCATGCGTGCATTCATACATTTGTCTTTCATGCACGGGGCTCGGTGCATCATGCTAATTGCATTGTATTTCAATTTCAAGTTGAATACATGTTATCTGTTGCATTTCATATGCCATGTTTAGAATAGCCGAGCCTATCCTAGTTGCATTTTTGCATGTGTTGCATTAGCCATCTTAACATGAACTAGGATCATGCGTCGATTACTAACTAGTTTCTGTTTTGGCTTGGAGTACTTGGTAAGCATTTATGCTTTAGGATCCTTGCATGCGTGTGAGTGACTGCCACGATAGCATGCTTACCATGAGGCTATATGCTTATGTGATATACTTGCATAAATGCTTGTGGGTGAAGGTTGGGTTGCTTGAGTTGGAATAATTCATCGAAACTAGTGTTTTAGCCTATTTGCGAGTAGCAAACTTCAATCCATTTTCGAAACAAACGGATATGCGATGCTTTGTTCCAACTTAGGCAATCCAGTCTATACTTGTATGTTGTGCGCATCACATAGTAATTCTAGGCTAATAAATCGGAATAAGATGTTGTTTTCAAAAACTTGATATCATGGTTGTAGAGGCCGATTTTTGATCGGGCGAGCTGGGGTGCTCACGAAGTGACCTTCCCCAATCGTACCCAAGTTCCCGAGCCGAGGAACTTTGGTGATGACGGAGACGTGGCCTTAGGCACGAGTCAGGGTTTCCTAAATTCTCAAAAATAAAATATTTAGGTGGCGACTCTGTATCTGGCAAAACAGTCCATGTTTGGAACTTCTTTCTAAAATCAGTTTTTCAAAAACGATTTGCCGGATATGGACTCTTTGATGATTCATCGGTTTGCCATTGCAGTCCGCGAATTAGTTACAGGACCGTGACATTGAGTCCGAACTGTAGTGAGCCCAAATGAACAAAACGGGATTCCCTCCCGGGACGTTCGGGGACATCTACACCTTGCACGAATCACTTAAATTTGTGCATTTTGATCATTCAGCCAGTCATTTGGCCGATGTCGGTAGACATGTCAGTTGACAAGAGTGACAGTCGTGGTTGACAATAGTGACAACCGCAGTTAACAAGAGCGACGTCGGTAGTTCGATTTACATAATTTGGACGATTCAGACAAGTTCAAATTCGATGTATCAATTATTTTTCTAATTTTAATGTTTTGAAAACATAGTATAATTACTCTATCATAGAGATTTAAGTGTGAGAAAGCCAATGAATTTTCCTAGTTGATGAAACGTTATTAGGATTTACATATAGGTTTCAATGAGTCCTGTGGTAACGGAGTTTTTATTTATAAAAGTCACTAATTATTACTTTTTTGGCGACAATTTGAGCATATGATTACAAAAAAATATTGTTTACTGTCAATTTTTAACGACATATTTAAAAAATTGTTACGAATAATATTGTTAATTGTCAATTTTTAGAGACATTCAGAAAATCGTCAAAAAAAAAAAAATCACGATAAATTAATAGGATTTAATGAGAATTAAATCTAACTATTAAAACTTTTTGATAATTTATTAAGCCTAATACTTAAATGAATTTTACTGCTACTCTTTATAACTTTTAATGTTTACTCATTATTTAATGAGAGTTGTCACGGTGTGTATTTTTAAAAGATCATACCAGATGCACCCTATCACTATCACGACATATGTAACATAATTGTATAACTTGGAAAAATTATCCAATAATATCAGAATTTGATTATTGTGACAAAATAAATATTAATTTTTAACTGTATCAATTTAAATCATAAACTTTTAATTTATTTTCGACATAAACCATTTGCTTCTATTAAGCAAAATTGATTGGAAAAACGGTATTTTAAGTTTAATGACTAAAATATTATTTTTTGATTGATTTTACTTAACGGAAATTGGCTGAAGGTTTAGTTTGAAAAAAATTAAAAGTTTAAAATTTAAATTAACAAAGTTAAAAGATCATAATTTATTTTGTTAAAGGATAAATTTTAGATTTTTTTTTTTTAAAAAAAAATCCGCTATAACTTTTACCACAAAGGCATATAATAGTTTTTCAAAATTATAAAAAGAAAATATTAATTTTGAATTATTTTTTCAAAATTATTAAAGTTGTTGGTCAATTATTTAATTATTTGTCTTTAATATGTGCAACTCCTCTTTTCCTTTATGGTATTTTTCTCTCTACTTCACTGTGAGTTTATATGTTTTTAGAAAAAAATAATATGTAATTTAAAATTTTAAATATTTTTATATAGGAAGTTAAAAAATAAAATTTGGAATTTAAAATATAACTATACAAAATCATGTCCTTTTAAATATAGCTATATTTATAATTAATTTTAATCTATCTATTACCTATCCTTATTTGTATTATATAAATAAAAATGTTGTGTGATAATTGAAGTTGAAAGTCTTAATCTATATTTTTTTTCAAAATTAAAATGCGTATGTTGCAATATCATTAATTTCTTCCTATTATAAATTTTATTTTAAATCTTATAAGATTTGTTCAATGACTAATATTCAATCCAAAAGTTAATATAGCAAGTCTACAAAATCATATTTTAAAACTCAAAATTATTAATATTTTTATTTTTGTTTTAAATAAGCATGTTAAAGTATAAATTGATGTCCAAATAAAATTATACTTATTAATAAAAATGGCATTAGTTTTAATTGTAATCACATCTTTTTAAAGTCCTAATTCATTTTTTAGCTTTTTTTTGATATTTTAAATTACATGTTATGATAATTCTTTTTTACACATTATGTGTTTGATTGGTTTTAAATTACATGTTATGATAATTCTTTTTTACACATTATGTGTTTGATTGGGGGGGATAGGTGGGGCAGATTATTTACTATTGGGATTGTAATCCGAGGGAGGCTCTTTATTCGGCGTTTGTTTTTTTTTTAGTCCACCGGACATGGAGTCCGGCTGGACTCCTTATCCCCCCATATGGGAGACTATTGTATCCTAGGAGGGATATGGGACAATTTTCGGGAGACTATCCACTGTTGGGATTAGGTGATAAAATAACCATTTTGACCCTCTATTATTTAATTATGTATTATATTTAGTAAAATTCAATAAAATTTAAATGTCTCTATTTAAAAGTAAAATAATTTTGTTTAACTTTTTATTGATGTTTTATTTATTTAATTTTTTAAAATAATTTTTTATAGATATTTTATTGATTTTTATTTTAAAATTTTGTTTATAATTTATTTAATTTCATTATTTAAATTTTAATAGATGTTTTATTTAATTTCATTATTTAATTATTATTATTAATAAAATAAAATTTTATTTAATCTAGCTAAAAAATTAAAATATTAAAGATATGTTTAATATTGCTATTACTTAGTAAACAATTTAAAAAGGGTAAAACAGTCTTTTGTTCATTTATCCTATCCAGTCCGTTCAACCAAACGTTGGATTCACTAAAAATAGTCATTTCCAGACATTTAATCCCATGAAAAAACAAATATAGGATACATATCCAATCCAACCAAATAGTCGGGGGATTCACAGTCCTAGGACTCAACTCCAATAGATTCCAATTTCTCCTTATCCAGTCCGTCCAATCAAACACACGCTAAGTTTTTAAAATATCTTTTATTATTTCCCTTTAAAAAATCAATATGACAATTTTTTAAAATTCATATATTTTTATTCTAAAACAGTAAAGTATTAGAATTATATCATTTTTTTTTTATAACAAAGCACAATTTTAATTATTAATTATCAATACAATAATTTTAATCTATCTATTTTATATATTATAGTAAAAGAATATTTGAAATAAAATTCTTAAACTTATATATAAAATTTTATTTATGACAAATAAAATATAAAAAAATTATATATAATTATTATATTTTTAATAAATAATATATTATGTTATACCGTGCATAACACGGATGATACAGTAGTAACTTTTTCCACAATGTAACAAAACTACTACAACTTACATATGCTTCGATGTACCCTTTTTAGGAGAAGTTATTTGCTGCTCTTAGAGTAATACTTTACACTATTCTTCGGTTGTTACTTGTCATATTGTCTTTAAAATCAATATAAAAGTGTGGGGATATATTTTCTGAGTACCAATACATGGTAAGGTGATGTCGACGTGTCAGCTGAGGTGCCACGTGTGCTGGTCGTGATGCCGAGGTGATCTCGGCAAGGCCGAGGTTATCTCCGAAGATATCGGAATCCGAGATAAGTGGATAAGGGACAAGAGTCCTAGAATAAAAATGGAACTCAACCTGGATGAGATACAAGAGTCCTAGATTGGGAGAAGACTTCAGTTTGGGTAAAAATAAGACTCTTAGAGAGTTTATCCTGATCCCACTAGGAGTCCCAGTGGGAGTCCCAGATTAGCAGTAATCCTAAGTCCATTAGGGACAGGCTCCTATTGAGACTAGGATTGCATTGGCTATAAAAGAGAGGTACCCCCATGGGTCTAAGGTATGCTTTTGATACTCAAGCCTGTGAGTTTAGTACTTAATTTATCTTTGAGAGATATACTGACTTGATCGTCGGAGTGCCCCTGGGTGGTCGAAACCACCGCGGGATTCTTATATTTCTGTTGCAGGTCAGTCAGGTGCCATCTATTCTGCCAGTGCTCTCCAGCTGGTTACTAAGCGGGCAGTGTGGTCGGTTCCTTATCTTCACTTGTTGAAGTTTGTAGCAATTTACAAGTTGAAGTTAAGCTGAGATGGTTCCTTATCTTCACTTGTTGAAGTTTGTAGCAATTTACAAGTTGAAGTTAAGCTGAGATGGTTCCTTATCTTCACTTGTTGAAGTTTGTAGCAATTTACAAGTTGAAGTTAAGCTGAGATGGTTCCTTATCTTCACTTGTTGAAGTTTGTAGCAATTTACAAGTTGAAGTTAAGCTGAGATGGTTCCTTATCTTCACTTGTTGAAGTTTGTAGCAATTTACAAGTTGAAGTTAAGCTGAGATGGTTCCTTATCTTCACTTGTTGAAGTTTGTAGCAATTTACAAGTTGAAGTTAAGCTGAGATGGTTCCTTATCTTCACTTGTTGAAGTTTGTAGCAATTTACAAGTTGAAGTTAAGCTGAGATGGTTCCTTATCTTCACTTGTTGAAGTTTGTAGCAATTTACAAGTTGAAGTTAAGCTGAGATGGTTCCTTATCTTCACTTGTTGAAGTTTGTAGCAATTTACAAGTTGAAGTTAAGCTGAGATGGTTCCTTATCTTCACTTGTTGAAGTTTGTAGCAATTTACAAGTTGAAGTTAAGCTGAGATGGTTCCTTATCTTCACTTGTTGAAGTTTGTAGCAATTTACAAGTTGAAGTTAAGCTGAGATGGTTCCTTATCTTCACTTGTTGAAGTTTGTAGCAATTTACAAGTTGAAGTTAAGCTGAGATGGTTCCTTATCTTCACTTGTTGAAGTTTGTAGCAATTTACAAGTTGAAGTTAAGCTGAGATGGTTCCTTATCTTCACTTGTTGAAGTTTGTAGCAATTTACAAGTTGAAGTTAAGCTGAGATGGTTCCTTATCTTCACTTGTTGAAGTTTGTAGCAATTTACAAGTTGAAGTTAAGCTGAGATGGTTCCTTATCTTCACTTGTTGAAGTTTGTAGCAATTTACAAGTTGAAGTTAAGCTGAGATGGTTCCTTATCTTCACTTGTTGAAGTTTGTAGCAATTTACAAGTTGAAGTTAAGCTGAGATGGTTCCTTATCTTCACTTGTTGAAGTTTGTAGCAATTTACAAGTTGAAGTTAAGCTGAGATGGTTCCTTATCTTCACTTGTTGAAGTTTGTAGCAATTTACAAGTTGAAGTTAAGCTGAGATGGTTCCTTATCTTCACTTGTTGAAGTTTGTAGCAATTTACAAGTTGAAGTTAAGCTGAGATGGTTCCTTATCTTCACTTGTTGAAGTTTGTAGCAATTTACAAGTTGAAGTTAAGCCGAGATTACTGTTTCTCTTCACTTGTTGAAATTTGTAGCAATTTACAAGTAGGCTAGACCGAGATCACCGTTTAAACACTTGTTGAAACTTGAGAAAAAGTTTGCAAAATTAACATTGAGTAGTATATGTTTCACACTTGTTAGAATTTATGAAAAGTTTACAGGTCAGTATTTTGCCGAAGCAAAAGTTTTGTAGCTATTATACCCGAGGTATGTAACCCGAGAAGATTGCACAAATGAGGCAAAGTATGAAAGGCATGCAAAATATTCTAAGTATAGAATCATGCAAGAGCAGTTAGAAGAAGATCAAGACAGAATTCATAGTGATTGACATGCCCTCACCATACAATATCATCTTGGGAAGGCCATGGCTACATACAATGGGGGCAGTTCCCTCAGCGTTGCATCAACTACTGCGGTTCCCAACAGAGCATGGGATTGAAGAAGTCAGAGGGGATCGACTGCAGGCGGAGAATTGCTCCATGGCAGCAATGAAATCCACCTGCAGCATTCGAAAATCAAAGAAGGCAGAGATTGAAGACGAGGACATAAAGGTCCTAGATGATGTCGGCAAGGAACCAGCCGAGAAGAGTAAAGAAGCACTAAAGAAAGCCCTTATCCAGGAGGATGATCAAGAACGCTTCTTTCTTCTCGGCTTAGGCTTAGCCGAAGAAAGGGAATTGGAAGCTTTTTTGAGAGCAAACATTGAGGTATTTGCTTGGACACCTTACGAAATATCTGGCATTGACCCCGAGGTCGCATGCCACAAATTGCACGTCGACAGATCGGCCAAACCTGTAATCCAACAAGCAAAAGGGCCAACGTTGATGCACGTCGAAGCAGTAGAGGAAAAAGTAGACAGACTTCTGGAGACCAGGGCCATCCGAGAAATCAATTACCCGACATGGCTATCAAATACAGTGGAAGAAGGAATAATAATAAAGGAGAAAAGAATGTTAACATCGGCCAACAACAGACATTTTTCAGAAGCAAAAAAGGTGACAGATGCAAAGAAAACAAAAGTACAAAGATGAAGACCCTAAGAACTAGGGACTAAGGCAAGAAACGTCGGACTAATCTACCGATGTCTACAACAATCATGACTATCCTCCACAGATAGCCCAAAGTAGATATTTCTAAATGCTACCTCGGCATCAATTTCAAGAAGGAAGCAAACTACTCGGCATCAGCGGTAGGTTGTGTCTCACCCCCAGAAGACAGTTGTAGAGCTTGAAAGCTTGGAACAATGGCGGATTTGAGGAAAAGAGCTAGAAAGAGAAAATTCAGAGTCAAGAAGACAACAAAGTTCATGAATAAAGCCAAGTGTACAGGCATTAAGTAGGTATGTGAAGAACAAGAAAAGTAATGACCCAGGCACTATGCTAGCAACAAAAAGTAGATATGAACGTCGGACTAATCTGCTTCGATGGACGACAATGGTTCAGCCTCGGCAGTCAGTTGGAGGAGCTTCTCTACCGCTACCTCGGCATCAATTTCAAGAAGGAAGCAAACTACTCGGCATCAGCGGTAGGTTGTGTCTCACCCCCAGAAGACAGTTGTAGAGCTTGAAAGCTTGGAACAATGGCGGATTTGAGGAAAAGAGCTAGAAAAAGAAAATTCAGAGTCAAGAAGACAACAAAGTTCATGAATAAAACCAAGTGTACAGGCATTAAGTAGGTATATGAAGAACAAGAAAAGTAATGACCCAGGCACTATGCTAGCAACAGAAAGTAGATATAGCGAGAACAGTGCCAGACATTCAAACAACTCAAAACTTGAAAACAGACGAAAATAGAAGACAACAGAGGGCAAGTAAACGGATTCAGAAGAGTTATGAAAGATTGAGCTTAATAAAAAAGTTTATGAACCTACCAAGAGAAATGAATGCCGATATGAAGATCGCCGGAGTCAAATAGATGACTAGAAGTCAGGAACCCACCAGAGAATGTGAGTGGAGCAGTTGTAAAGCTTTTGGAGTTTACGAAGTAATGGAACAAGAACCTCGGCTAGGAGGTGTGATCTCGAGCAGCTTGGAAAGCATGAAGCTTGATACTTGACAGAAGTGGACAGTAAAGTCCAGGGAACTTTGAGGTCGACGAGTTTGATCTCGGACAGAGGGGCACAGATGAGCGAACAGTGTAGGTTTCATCACCTCAGAATGTCGAGGTAATAGAACCTAGGGGGCAGTTGTGGGGATATATTTTCTGAGTACCAACACGTGGCAAGGTTCGGTAAGGCCGAGGTTATCTCCGAAGATATCGGAAACCGAGATAAGCGGATAAGGGACAAGAGTCCTAGAATGAAGAGGGAACTCAACTTGGATATGGACAAGAGTCCTAGATTGGGAGAAGACTTCAGTTTGGGTAAAGATAAGACTCTTAGAGAGTTTATCCTAATCCCACTGGGAGTCCCAGATTAGCAGTAATCCTAAGTCCATTAGGGCCAGGCTCCTATTGGGACTAGGATTGTATTGGCTATAAAAGAGAGGCACCCCCATGGGTCTAAGGTATGCTTTTGATACTCAAGCTTGTGAGTTTAGTACTTGATTTATCTTTAAGAGATATACTGACTTGATCGTCGGAGTGCCCCCGGGTGGTCGAAACCACCGCGGGATTCTTATATTTCTGTTGCAGGTAAGTCAGGTGCCATCTATTTGCCAGTGCTCTCCAGCTGGTTACTAAGCGGACAGTGTGGTCGGAAAATCACCCACACAAAAAGTATTAGCTCTCATTATTTAACCAATAAATTAATTTGGATCACCATATGTACTGGTTAGAAAACTATCAAATAATGAAAATAAGGGTTACCACATATATCCCAAAAAAGAATGCAAGTGATATGTACCTTATATTAAAAAATATAATTTTATCAAAAAAAAAAAATTATTTTGTCACTCATAATGTTGGGCGAGGGGGCGTGTGCTATATGGAACAAAAGTATGGAATTGAATTCCATGTCTAATAAATTTTTTAATCCATCGTTCGATTAGGAAATAAAAGCTAAAGTAATAAATTCTCACATATATATTTTTTCATTCAAATAGTTTAAGAATTATTTATCTCAAGAGTAACAGTTTATTGCATTGCAATTCCCCTAGAAATGCACACCATAATTTTGTAATTTATAATTTTAATCACAAAAATAATAACTTTCATCACAGAAATTATAATTCTCTTAGGCCCCGTTTGTTTTGGGAGATAGAATGGAGGGGATTAATAGTGAGGGGATTGATAGTGAGGGGATTATTAGTGAGGGGATTGATAGTGATGAATTGTTAAATTATTTTTATATAAAATAATAAAACAAATAAAAAATATAAAAATTACACATTAATATTTTAAAAAAAATTCCCAATATATAAAAAATAAAAAAAATAAAAAAACTTCTAATCCTCTCACTATTTTTCTAATCCCATCTCTACCTCCTCCTTACCAATCCCCCTTCCTCCTCCTTACTAGTCCCAAGGGATTACTAGTCCCCTTCCTATCTCTCAAAACAAACACCACATTCTCAATCTCCTCCCTATAACCCCAAACAAACGAGGCCTTAGAGAAGTACTAGAGACTCACAAATTTAGATCCAAAAATTTACCCACAAACATGATGATGTGGAAAGGGAGTTGATCCCTATATTATTGGGTTTGTAATAAATCAAAGGATAAATTACAAATATACCTCTTGAGATTTGATTAAAATATGAATTGTCCTTTGTGGTTTTAAAAATTACATCATGCCCTTGAAATTTCTAATCTCATAACAAATTACCCATTTTATTAATAAACCATTAAATTAATTAACCGTTTTTAATTTTATAAGAAATTTGTTTCAATTAATAATTCAAGTAATTTAATTATTGTATAGAAAAATATTTATGAATTTCATTTTTCTAGGTATGTTAAATAAAATTCTGACAATAGGATATTTGTAATTTTTCAAATTACAAGGGATAATATGTATTTTAAGAAAATCTCTTGGAGTGTATTTATAATTTATCCAAAATCAAAGGTATACTGTTGGTCAAATTTTGAAAACTTTTTTAAGGTGTCAAATATTTGTTTTTTTATGTTGGTACTTTTTAAGGGACGCATTATAACATTTCCCAATAATGAGTCTCTTTTATAATGTACACCGTCTTTTTTATATTAAAAAAAAAAGGGAAGCACAAAAAAAAAAAGTGACAAATGCGAGATAGATGAATTTTTTTTTCTCCAATATAACAGTAATACTGTGTTATTAGTATCACCGTTGAATAATATGTCACCATTTACCTTCCTACCTATCTATATCTATACTATATATATAAGTAAATGTAGTAAGTCTTTCAAAATTTCGAAAGTCTTGATCCTGTCTTTTCATTCAAAGTTAACTTTCTACTTCTTACATAACATGTAGCACTTGTGTCTTTTAAACTATTGGAGTGTATTTAATTCCTTTAATTTCATTTTAGGAGTCTTTAGAGTTGTTGTATCTTGGTTTGGAGGAGTACAATTCAATTTAAACTTATTGGAATTATTCGTTCACGCTTGTTTTCGTTGAAAAGTTCTTTGGGAACTTGAAAAATTTATTCTGGTTTCGACACTAGTCTTCCTGGAGGTCGACACCACCATGCTACTTTACTCTTAGTGTCCCTGTTGGTTTATAGGGTTGACACTACGAGTCCTAGGGTCGACCATTGTCTGTTGTTGTGTTCTGGGTGTTGCTACTGAAATATAGGGTCAACACCACTGGTTCTTAGGGTCAACCATTGTCTGTTACACACATTAGTGTCTGAGCATTTTCTTCTTGAGGGTCGACCCTTGTGAATAAATTTGAGATTTTTGGGTACGGTTTGGGCCCTACTTTTTGGCGGTTTTGACTTATTATTTTCATTGAATTTGGGACTATTATTCTACTATTATAAATAGGCTCCAAACACACTTTCCTTATTATTTTCTTTTCTCTTTCTTTCTCTTTTTCATCTCTATACCATGAGTCTCCCTTCTCTCTTTCTAAACTTAACTTTTTTACTTAGATCTTTAGATCTACTCACCTAGAGCTATCTTTTCACCTTAGTCCTTTGAGAAAGATTGTAGATCTCATCAAGGGTTTCCTTTTGATCCAAGTAGTTCATGGTTTCATCGCCGGTGATTTTTGGGTTATCTCATCTTCGCTTCAAAAGGTAGGGATTTCTTTGTTTATTTTCAATACCTCGTCTATAAATAGATATGTAGTAGATTTTATTGCATAAAAATCATATTCATTATGGATTTCCTTGAAAGTCATGAAAAGGGATCTAGGATTTGATATTTGTGATTGACGTTGTTAAATTGGTTATTATTTAGGTTAATTGGGGAGTAGTTTAACATATTTATGTTGAGAGAGAGGAAAATCCTAATTTAATATTATTGACTTAATGGATTTAAATGGGAGGAAGTTGAATAATCTTTTGTATTTTTTTAATACGGATTGTGTAATTGTGTTAATATCTGAAAGGGAGAACTAGCCATGGTATTAGAATTGTTTGGATTAATCGTGTTGAGTGGGGTTGGGTTGTGATTTTGGCATCAAGGATGTGGTTTTTAATTAAATGAAGAGAATGAATTTTTTTAAAAATATTAATGGAGTAGTGTGGATTGAAAAATAAGGAAAATTGGTTTTTGGAAAGAGAATGAAATCATCACCATTCGTAAATTAATAATGAACTTGAGGTCGGATTTTGAAATCATAACCCTTCGTAAATCATATCCCTTCGTAAGAATTGGATTGTTGTCTTACGTGTAATTAATACATATGCTTAAAGGTTATGTCCTTAGTCATCGATGGAGGATGACATTGTTGTGTTGAATAATATCGTGTATGTAGTACACATGTGTTATTATGTATTCTAGCATGTTGAAATGGTTGGAAATGTTTACGCATAGAGAATGAGAGGTACCACTACCTTCCAACTAGCGCTTGGAGAATTGGCCACGCCTAGAATGAGAGGTACCAATACCTTCTAGCTAGCGCTTGGAGAACTTGGTAAAGGTACCATTACTTTCTAGACGGTGTTTGGTAAATTGGCAGAGGTACCATTACCTTCTAACTTGTGTCTAGTAAATTGACATTTCGTTATGGAAAGATATCCTTGGCTTATCGCGCTTAAGGCAGGTAGAGCATTGTTTCGTTTCTCATTTTGTTTCGGGGTATCCTTGTATATCATGAGTAGGTGATGGTTATGGTTAGGTGAGGCCAGGTTATTTTATGTGATATTGTAATAATCATTGTACATGTTAGAGAGAAGATTGAAATTTGGTGGGTTTGTAGAGAGAAATAAGAGCAAAGATGGATATATATATATATATAGAGAGAGAGAGAGAGATAGAGAGTTTAAAAAGTGGTCAAAATACCTTTTTTGCCTTAGTTTTGAGAAAAAGAGACGAATTTGAGATTGAAGTGCCGAAATCCGCACGTGCGGTTCCAATTCCACACGAGTGGTTTGGTATTGCTCTTCATGAGCGGAATGGTCCAGAGGTGGCTCAGAAAATTCACCCAAATTTGCTCGAGCTGTTCCTAATTCCGCACGAGCAGAAATTCAGCACAAAAAACCTCTCCTCTAAGTGGTTTTCACTCGAGCGGTTCCACCAATCCATACGAGCAGTTTTGCTAGGTAGCCCAGAACATGATTTTACACCCCAAAGCAAGTTCTAAACCCCAAAACTAAAAATTATCAACTCAGAAACATTAAGAGAGGTTAAGTAAGAGTAGAAAAAAATTTCAACGATTCAGAATGATGAACGAAACACCGAAAGAAATACGTACTATTCCACTACACAAAACCATTCAAGCCCAAAACCCGAGACATCACAACCTTCCCCCCTTAAGAAATTTTGCCCCCGAAATTTGGCTACCCCTCTCGTCAACATGTCCAAAGAACAAGAACAAAACAACAACAAAACTCCGAGTGGTAACAACCACATAGATGACAAAATGAATCCATAATAGCAATAAATCAACAATAACATGGAGATCTCAATCTCAACAACATCATTTTACTATCATTATCAAAAAATTTCCATGGGCTAAGGCCACAATCCAACAACCACTAATATGATAATCATATGCACGAGTTCAACAACAATTATAATAATCCTACAATAGTTTTCATGCTCAAAAGACAACAACAATCATAACGACAAGTGGTTTACAATTTCCACTATTTATTCTCAAACACAAGAGGAATTACAATATAGAACAACCTACACGTTCTCAAACAAATCAGAATATTTGGAGAGGACTTCCGCCTCCCGTTCTCAAGTTGCTTCCTTAACCCCGTGGTGTCTCTACAATACCTTCACTATGGTCTTGCCCCTCAACACTTGTTCTAGGGCATCTAAAATTTGAACCAGTCACTCTTTGTATGAAGCATCCTCGTCTACCTCTAAATCAACCCAATCAAGTGTATATGAAGGATCGGGTTCATACTTCCTAAGCATAGATACATGGAACACATTATGAACCCCTGAAAGCTGTGGCGGTCAGGCCAAACGGTATGTCACTTCTCCAACCCAATCTAAAATCTCAAAAAGTCCAATAAACCTAGGAGACAATTTATCACTCTTGCCAAATCTCATCAAACCCCGCCTCGGTGAGATTTTAAAAAACACATAGTCACCAACCTCGAAGATAGACGTCGTCTTCTCTTATCGGCATAACTCTTCTGTCGGCTTTGAGCCATAACTAACCTCTTTCGAATGAGAGCAACTTTCTCGGCTGTCTTTCTAACAATCTTCGGGCTCAACATCGGTGCATCACCCATCTCAGCCTAACAAATCGATGATCTATAAGGTTGGCCATACAAGGCCACAAACGGTGCCGTCTCAATACTAGCCTAATAACTATTGTTATAGGCAAACTCAATCAATGGTAAGTGCTTCTCCCAAGACCCCTTGAAATCGAGGACACCAGCTCTAAGCATGTTCTCCAAAATCTGAATGGTACGCTCCGACTGTCCATCGGTCTGAGGATGATAAGCGGTGCTAAAAATCAACCTAGTTCCCAACACCTCTTAAAGGCTTTGCCACAATCGGGCAGTAAAACGAGGATCTCTATCTAAAACAATGGTCACAGAGACCCCATGAAGTCAAACTATCTCTCTAATATACAAGTTTGCCAAATGCTCAACTGAGTCGCTGGTGCTCATCGGAATGAAGTGGGTAAACTTAGTCAACTTATCAACAATCACCCAAACGGCATCATTGCCTCGTTGTGTTGTAGGAAGCCCAACTACAAAATTCATGGTAACATGCTTCCATTTTTACTCTACTATCGGTAAGGATTGTAGCAAATTCGCTGGCTTTTGATACTTGGCCTTCACTTGTTGACAAGTACGGCATTTTGAAACAAATAAAGCGAGTTCACGCTTCGTACCCCTCCACCAAAACTGGCAACTAAGATCATGATACAATTTTGTGCCTCCTGGATGTACCGCAAAGCGTGAGTGATGAAACTCTCAGAGTATCTCTTCTCTACAAGATTCTAACACAAGCAAATGGTATAAATATCTCACACTCAAGTCCGAGTGTATGTTCAAACCCTTCTCTTCCTTCTCATTGGAGATCCTATCACAGATTGTCTCCACCTCAAGGTCACCCTGTTGTGCCTCGATGACTCTACTAATCAAGATAGGTTGAGCAATCACGGTAAATAAGGTAGCACCCACGCTAGACTCACCCAATTACAAATCAAACTCACTGATATTGCCTAGCATATCCCATTCTTGAATGGCCACACTTGCTAAACTACTCACGGATTTCTAACTTAAGGCATCGGCCACTACATTGGCCTTCCCCGAATGATAGTGTAACTTAAAGTTATAATCCTTCATAAATTTCATCCATCTTCGTTGGCGTAAATTCAAGTCTTTTTGGGAAAACAAATATTTTAGACTCTTATGATTGGAGAAAACATCAAACTTTTCACCATACAAATAATGCCTCCAAATTTTCAATGCAAAAAATTACCGCCTCTAACTCTAAGACATGGGCGGGGCAGTTCTTATCATGAGTTTTCAATTGTTGCGAACCATAAGCCACAACCTTCCCTTCTTGCATCAATACACAACCAAGTCCATCCCTGGACGTATCATAATACACAATATAACCCAAACCTCTTGGAATGACTTCTTATAAGTCTCGTTCCATACGAATTTGACACATTTCCTTGTCAACTTGGTCAACGATGCAGCTAGCCTAGAGAAGTCCCTTACAAAATGACGATAATACCCGGCTAACCCCAAAAAACTCCTAATTTCAAAAAAATGTTTAGGTGGTTCCCAATCTTGCACGACATCTATCTTATAAGAGTCTACAGTTACTCATTTTCTCGACTGAACATGCCCTATGAACTTCACCCCGATTAACCAAAACTCACATTTCTCAAATTTAGCATATAATTGGTCCACCTTAAGCAAGTCAAGTACTATCTGCAAGTGTTCCTCATGTTCCTCCTCGGAGGTTGAATAAATCAAGATGTCATCCACAAAAACGACCACAAGGTGGTTGAAGAATTCTTGGAAGACTCGATTTATCAAGTCCATAAAGGAAGGAAGAGCATTGGTTAAACCGAAAGGCATTATAAGGAATTCATAGTGGCCATAACGCGTGTGAAAGGCTGTTTTTTGGATATCCTCCTCCCGTACTCTCAACTGATGGTACCCCAACCTCAAATCTATCTTCGAAAAGCAACAAGACCCCTTAAGTTGGTCAAATAAGTCCTCTATTCTGGGTAGGAGATACTTGTTCTTAACGGTAACTCGATTCAACTTGCGGTAATCAATACATAACCGCAATGACCCATCATTCTTCGTTGCAAAAAGAGCCGGTGCTCCCCAAGGTGATGTACTAGGGCAAATGAAGCCCTTGTCTAAGAGTTCTTGGAGTTGAATTTTCAACTTATGCAATTTCATAGGTGCAAATCTATACAGTGCCATAGAAATTAATTTCGTGCCAAGCACTAAGTCAATGGAGAACTCGATCTCTTGGTGGGGTGGAAAATTAGTAAGATCCTCAAGAAAGACATTCGAGTATTCACAAACTACCATCGACAATTCTATTCAGACCCCATCACTCTCACTATCCAAGAGAGTTTTAAGAAGACAACTAAGCTCGCTCCTACCACGAGGATCATAAACTGGTGATAATACTCTATTAGCTCGGTCCCTCAAAAAATAAAAACCATCACAACTCGAGGTGCACACCATAACCCTCTGACGGTAACAATCAATCACAGCACAATACGAAGACAACCAGTCCATGCCCAAAATGACATCAAAACCCGACTTATTTAGCAACACAAATGCAAAAAAAAGTCGTTGCCCGACAACCTCTATCTTACAACCACGACACCCCCAATCCAAGTCCACCTTACCCCAACTGATGACTCTATCCTGAGTGGAAACGCTAACTGAGCCACCTCTAACCCCAATGCAGAAGCAAAAGCGGAAGATATAAATGAATGCGACGCACCCGTATGTATTAACACATTGTAACAACCCCGACCCATGATTAACGCTAATTCATGTATAAGTATGCCAAATGAGTAATTAAGAAGTGATCCTTAGTTAATTATATGTGCATTGCATCATTTTGTGTTTATATCTGTATAACGTAGAAAGATCTGTTCATGTTTTAGTTTCGGTATGAGAATTGAAGGCTCTATCGGCATCCAATACAGAAATTGACTTGATTTATATGTTAATTAAGATTTTTAGAATTTTATGGTAGGTCCAATTTAAATTCGATCCGGAACGATTAAATTAGATTAAATTAATGCCACTTATTTCAACCTCAATTAATTACACTCTAATCAAGCTTATATTAGACACCAATTGAGCCCCTACTCATCTTTTTCTTTCATTGGAATACATTTTGAGCCTCTTCAAGGAAGAAAATGTGAGGGAGAGTAAGAGGGGAGAAAATTGAGCTCTAACTAAGGGATTGCTAGGAATTGTTGCCATTTGAGGAAAATTTGAGAGTTTCAACTTTAACTCTTGTGAATTCAATTCTCTAGGTAAGGAATCAAACTCACAATTGTGTAATTGAGCTAGATTTTACAAGACTTCAAGGAAATTAAATGAGTTCATGTAAGATTTGAGGTAAAATTGAAGAGGATTGAGTTATACTATGCATGCATGTCCATTTCTTCCTAAATTGAGCATGATTTCAAAGAATTCTTTCATGCATGTGTTCATCTCACTTATATTTTGAGAATTCATCATGTTTTCTATCAATTTGCCAAATTTGATCATGTTTTGAAGTGATTGAGTACAAGAGAATTCATGCATGTTATGTTTTTGAACATTCATAAAGTTTAAGTTGAAATTTTTTACAATTGGCATGTCATTGGGCCATGATTTCTTGAAATGATCCTTAAAACATGTTGTTTTATGAGTTTCTATGAGTTTCCTAAAGTGTTGGCCCCAAAATGTTGAGTTTTGAAGTGTTTGGTTTGAGTTTAAAGCTTGGAGATCAAATCTGAAAATTCCAGATTTTGCATTCATGCTCTAGCGTAGGAGTTCATGCTCGAACGAGCACTCTGAGTGTGTGCACTTCCGTTCGAGCGACTGGAAGCTCGCTCGAGCGTGAAATGCATGTATCCAGAAGTTCATATGTTTTGTAGCACGCTTGAGCGACAGAAGTCACGCTCGAGCGAGGGTCTGAGACTCACGCTCGAGCGTGGATCGAACGTCCGTCGAGCGTGAAAAGCAAGCAATCAGTACTTTTCCAAAGTTTACAGTCCGCTCGAGCGAGGGAAGGCACACTCGAGCGAACCTTCACTTCTTGCATATCCGCTCGAGTGAGGAAAGCTACGCTCGAGGGTGGACCCTGTTTTCAGCAAGTTTTGGAAAATGTTTTCAAATGCATTTTTGCATCCTCATTTTATCCTAAATATTCCTAGGCCATGATTAAGACTCCACAATAAGGTTAAAGGCTAGAAACACGCTCAGAGCAAATAAAGTAAGCTATGTACAATTCGAACGTGTGTTTGTTATGTGTTCATGTAGGTCACGTGCCGTAGACCATCTAATTAGTCTGCTTTGTCTATCTGTACTCGAAGCCAGCTGTGAGTAATAACTTAGTAAAGCTATGTTCAACTTTATTTATTTCCTGTATGATGAAATAAGATCTATTTTCTTAAATGATATGTTCTGTACAATGACTGATTGTCCAATTTCTAATAATGTATTCGTGGCATCCTTAGCATCATGTGATATTTGTTAGCTGTTACCCGGTATTGGAGGTTCCATTATGGAACTTAATATGCCTGTACTCTGTTACCCGTACCGGAGGCTCCATCATGGAGGTCAGCATGTATATTCTCTGTTACCCGGATCCGGAGGTTCCTTTATGGAACTGGCTATTCATGACCACCATATGTTCTGCATCTGTTCTGTATCTGTCCTGTTAGCGCTAATGGATGTACCACGTATGATTAAGCATGAATTATGATTTTTGTATATCATCTGAACAAGAATATAAATATGAATCTGAATTATGATTTCTGAATCTGTATGGACTTCATTCATCAAAACCCTTTACTCCGTTATTATTCACTGGGCTTTCACTCACTATTTATATTATGTATGTAGGTGAGCAAGAACGTTGTCATGACCTGAACCCGTCTCCATGGGATTAAGGTCATAACCGGCCAGTAATCAAGAGATTACCTACGACCTCAAACCAAATAAAATATATTCTAACAGAGTTAAGGGGCCAAACAGAAGTAACTAAAAATTTTGTCCATAGAGCCATGCTTACATGGCACATCATAATATTTCACATTTATTCGTTAATAACTCGCGTCAAAAAGGAAAATAACGCAAGTTCTATACATACAGGATCATTCACACGTCTAAGTCAGTCAAACCCAAAGCTTATATGCAAAAATGATCCAATGTTCAGCCAATGTAGCAAAATTATAGCAAAAGGACAAAAGAGGCGAAGACAAGTCTCGTGCATGAGACGTTTGGGCTAACTCTTCAAAACTTTGACTGTTTCTCACACACTTCACTGAGGTTGGGTTTGGACATCTCTTGGCTCACCTACAGACACATGAATGAGAGTGAGCGAAAGCCCAGTGAATAATATCAAGTAAAAAGAGATACATTAACGAATTTTGAAACAGTTACATCAAACAGCCTTGGGCCCAATTCATGTTTCAATCTAATGTATCAAACGACTAAGATCCAAACGTATCAAATGGCCTCGGGCCCAATTCACTCATATCCGACGGCCTTCGGCCCATTCATTCATGTCCAACGGCTTTTGGCCTAATCGTTCGTATCCGACAGCCTTTGGCCTAATCATTCATGTCAAACGGCCTTGGCCCAATCATTCATGTCAAATGGCCTTTGGCCCAATCATATGGCATAACAAATATTTGTCTACAATTCTGTTTAACAAACTTATAATACTGATATGGAAATAAGCAATTGGACAAATAACATACTTCAAATATCTTTACTAAGATATTACTCACAGTGATCTGCTGGTGGATTTGCTCCCGTGCTTGACCCTACACATTTCATGAACATAATAGGTCACAAACGATTCAATCCGTTCTTAATTCATACATCCCTCTTAGGCTTCTTTCTTATTCTTTTAACTCATTTACAATGCTTAATATATGCCTAAGAGTACTTAGAAATGAAAGAGAACGGGAAATGAAACACAAAACATCTTTACAAATTTTCTGAAATAGGGCTCCCCGCTCGAGCGTGGATTTCGCCGCTCGATCCCCATGGCCTGCAAAAGTACTAGTTGCCTTATTTTCACGCTCGAGCTGAAAGTCACACTACATGGCTCTCCGCTCGAGCGTGAATCTCTTCGCTCGAGCGGACATCCATGTCTGCAAAAGTTTTGGGAACTAGCATTTCATGCTCGAGCGGCGCTTTCCCCACTCGAGCGAACATGCCAATTTCTGGGTTTTCCAGAATTGTTCTTCAAGTGCAACCTTGATATTCAAAGGTCCAACATTTATGTTTTTGGTCCAAAAACGTGGAAACACAATATATAGCATAAGGATGTAAGCAATATGAGGCCAATTATTCAAAATCCATAGTCATACTCTCAAATTAATCAACATTTCTCTTGTATGGTTGAAACCCATGAATTCAAACTTCATATAATCTTCATATCTCCATTAATCAAACATGCATGTCAATTTTGACTCCAATTCTAGTACAAATGGCACTTATAATCATGAAACTCATGTAGATTATGCATGCATGAGAGATTTGGTACCCAATTCTCCTTATTTAACATGATTCATGCTCAAATATGCAAATTCATAGCAATTCTTTGCATGCATGTACATAAAAGCTTCCAATCCTTCAATTTCATCTCAATTTACGTTCTTGATCACCCAACTAGCTTGAATACACAAATTTACAAACTTATACTCATGAATTCATACTCAAGTGCTTATCTAGAAGCTTTAATCACCCAAATTATGGTTAATTCTTGAATTGATCTCCAAGATTTTCAAGCTTCTTCACTAATTCTTCAACTTGAGCTCGCTCTCTCTCTAACTGGCACACACTCTCTCTCTAGAGTAATTTTCAGCCAAAATGAATTCAAGAGAAGGAATTGAGTGTAATGAGGCCCTTTATATAAGCTTTCCTAATCAAATTTGATTAGGCCAAATAATGGAGCTTAAATTAATTGTTCTGAATCTAATTATTTTGATCTGAATAAGTTTTCAATTAGATTTCACCGTAGGCTCTAAAAATTGCACTAATCACAATGGCATAATCAATTTTGGGTCCTGTGCCCGGTAAGGCCTTCAATTTAAATTCTAAAGAAGATAATCAAACAGATTTTCCTACGGTGAACAAATAAAAATTCAAAACCACATATATTCATATAAATGGCACTCAAAGTCATATCAAACACATAATCACAATCATAATGAAGATTAATTAGCATAATACGAACCAGGGTTATCACACACGTGACCAGGCCCAGAGTTGACGGCCTATGTTTCAGTTTTTGTTAGCCAACCTTTGCGCTTCTTGAGGAGGTTCTGGATGAAGTCAAGTTTTGTGGCTGTTTTTGTAATCATATTAGACTATGTTTGTCTGTTAAGTTGTGGGCGAGATTTTTGACATATACGTCTAAGTGTGGTATGTAAATATTATATCTTTTGGTTATCACTCGTATGTTTATAAAGATTTTTGATTATTCTGTCCCATGAATGTCATCACAGCTCATTGGACCTTGTTTGTTTTGTATATTTGCTTCCGCAGTCCCTAACTATATGTTAATTTGTCAAGAGGCCTTTGGTAATCCAAGGATTACTGGCCGGTTAACCCATAGGGGCTAGTTTGGGTCGTGACAGAGTGGTATCAGAGCACGTGTTCTACCACACACACAGGTCCGTATGAGCTTAAGATGTCCTAGTAAGAAATAGGGGCGTTCCATCTGCATGTGTGAGTGTGTGGTAACCCAAATGGATATGAAAACTGAATGTAAATCTGCGCAAGTGAATTAAAAGAAATGAATGAGATTATTCGTATGGTTATTATTATTTGGCGTCTCTATAGCAACATGGAGAATGCAAGAGGAAATGATGTAAATGAATCTTCAGAGGCTCGCATGAGCTGAATGGAACAAATGCTTACGGCATTGACTTAAGCTATGACACAACAACAAAGACAACAACCTTTGCCCCCTCCACCTTTGCCAACACAAGCCGAAACAGATAATAATGACATCATCAACTTGATTCAGAAATTCATGAAGATGAAACCTCCAACATTCCTAGGTGGAATTGAATCGTTGAAAGCAGAGACATGATTGCTTGAGATGGAAAAATTGTTTGAAGTGTTTCCCTATACCGAGATTCAGAAGGTTTTATTGGCCACTTACACTCTGAAAGACGAAGCTCGGAGGTGGTGGTTACTGTTTCGGAATACCAATGGGAATATGACGTGGGCTCGATTTAATGAGATCTTTTATGAAAAATATTCTCCTCAATGTTTTTGGGACCGAAAGGTGTCTGAATTCCAAGAACTTAAGCAAGGCCGAATGTCTGTAGCCGAGTACGAGGCAAAGTTCACCAAATTAGCCAAATTTGCTCCTCATATGGTGGACACAAACTACAAGAAAGCTCACAAATTTGAGGGAGGATTGGACTTAGACATATTTGATCGAGTTGGTGTACTAAAGTTGCCAACATATGTGCAAGTTCTTGATAGATCTTTAATGGCGGAAGCCACCCTAGCTGCTATGAAGCAAAGTAAGGCCCCAGCAGCAACAACAACTGATTGGAGAGGAAAAAGGTCTGGGTATGGTTTTAGAAAAGGCTGTTCTCATATAAGTAAGAAGCAGAATACAGGGTCTACAAGCTGTAGACACCACATTTTTGACCGTCCTCAAGACTTGGACATCACCATTGGAGCACTTGGTGATTACCCTTGTTTGTGTTCGTCTTGAGTTCCCAGAGGTCTTGGTTGCGCGCTTTGCCTCAGGATCTCTCGACTCGACCGTGTTGTGTCTGGTTTTGAACCAAACACTTATGTTTTGCCTTGGAGGGGCAGGGAATGCCTTGTGAGGCACCCCCACACATCACCGGCCATGGCTTGAGGCCACCGACCAGTGATTTTGTGCCATCAGCAATGTATATTGCCGGTCGGCACTCTTTGTTGCCGGTCGGCCATTTATTTTGCCAAAATGGCAATTTTGAATGGCCGATCATTGTTCATCTACTTTTGGTAGATATTTTGTGCCAGCTGTGATAGTTGGCACCCACTCTGTTCCCCTCCATGCACAGGGATTTCCCTCTAAGCAAGCTTGTTTGGTAAGCTTTGTAAGGGGGAACTTCTATAAGAGGAGAGCTTTCCTCCTTCTTCTAGGTTGGTGATTTTGGAAAGAAAAACCAGAGCTTACACATATACATACACACTCTCTCTCTATATTTCCCTCTCTCTCCTCCCTTGTGTGTGTTTTGTGGCCCAAAAGTGCATTTTTACCTTAGTTTTGCACTAACACACACACTACCACACCTTACTTCGACTTTGAGGGACTTTGAGGGTTGTTTATTGAAGTTTTGGACTGATTTTGGTCAGTAGAGGGTGGCTGGACCAACTGTTCTTCAAGGGTTCTTCAAGGATAATCACTTTACTTTAATTTTCCTAATCTTGCATGGGCTTTTGACCTATCTTGCTTTCTGTCTTAGGCTTTGTGTATAACTGAAAAAAGCTTTGTATTTTCATGCTTAAGACATCTCATTGAGGTCATTTTGGCATTGGGGGTCGAACTCCCCCTCTTAGGCCTCTTTTGGCCTCTTTTGGTGCTTTTTCTTTAAGCCTTGTTGACCTTTGTTGTATTGCTCTTTTCACCACTGAAATCTAGTGGATTTTCAGTGGTGAAGGAGATGGTTTGAGGTCTTGCATAGGGGAGGGACACCTCTCTCCCCTTTTGTCTCTCTTTTATCCTTGTTTTGGCTTAAAGGGCAACATGCATGCTTGACTGATTTTGGCCCTATTTCAGAGGTTTTTAGGTGTCTTTTGATCATAATATATCTCTATCTTTGGTCGGATTTGTGGTCTTTTGCATGCATAATACCCTTGTTTTGTATCCCTCCCTTTTGCATAGAAATGCATCTTCTATTTAGGCTTCCATGCTTGCATGATTTAGCTTAGCTTGTTGAAGCTTTCGGTCATGATTTGTCATGCTTAAGGTCTGTTGGCCACTGTTTTGGTCATATTTGGCATGCTTGATGTAGTTGCTTTGCATTTTGGCTTGTAGGCCATGAGTATTTTGGCTTCTAGCATGTTTAACTTAGACTATCCTCATGATTTGGCATTATTTAAGATCATATTTCGGTCCATGTAAGGTGGCCTCATATTGTCATTTGTGTCCCTTCCCATGCTTTAAGGTGTTGTGGTTTTGTGCCTTGAAATGGGCATTGCGCATGCTTGTATGTTTAAGACATTTTGGGGCTGCTATATCAGCGGATTTTTGGGTGTATCTTACTACATTGAACATCTGTTTTGGTTGCTTAGTCCATGCCATGAGTGGTCATGATGGTTGTAGTAGAATGCCCCTTGTTTGTGCCTTAGCTTTGGGCTTTTTCGGCTTGCATTTTGGCATGAGTACTTGTTCACCATTTTGGACACTTTTTGGTCACTGTTTTGGGATGGACTGAGGTCTGCCCTTCATGGTTTAGCACCACCATTGCATGATCATGTTGCATTGTTTTGGTCCTCGTTCTTACATTGTATCACACTTGCATGTTGGCATGGCAAATATCTAGTTGCATCTCATATACATTGTACCATACTTGGCACATTTAGAATGCACTATCTTAGTTTGCGTGTTTAACTTGCATTACATTTGGCATGTTTTGCATTTTAACCTCATGTTGTGCATTTGAGCCAAGTTTGTATACATGCATTGCATTGCTTGGTTTGGGGTGTCAAACCGGGCATGGGGATTGAGGAGTGTTTGTACTTCAAGTGACAAAACACGCCTCAACCCTCAGTCGCCAATCCCCTTGACTCCAACATGATAGGGTGTTGGTATTCACGTGTTTTTGTTTGCATGCATTTTACATTGAATTGCAACCTCGGCTCCTTAGGCCATCATACATCAAAATGTATGATTGATGGCCTGAAGGTCGAGGGTCACGCTCCATTGAGTCTCTTGCATGATTGAGAGTGTGACCAAGCCCACATTTGCTCAAAATTCCATGCCATGTACTGCCTTGCCCTCTGCTGCTATCAACTGCAGGTCCTAGCAGGAATCTGTGGCCGATCGGCAGTATTTAGTGCCAACCAACAAATAATACGTGGCCGATAGACTTAAAATCAGCCGACGGAGATTTCCCATGGCCGGTGGTTATTTCCCTTAGCCGATGGTATTCTACAGTGTTCAGAGAACATATCCCAACACTTTGGCAAGTTTCAGAGGAGCAAGGCAGCATTAACAGAGGTAGCAGTAGCATGGTACGGGTTTCCAGGCAAGATGGATCGAGCATGCATCATTCACGCATCCCGAGGCGGGGGCTGCGGCCATCTTCTCTTTGTATCTAATTTGTTAATTAGATTAGAAATTTTGTGACCAAGCCCACATTTGCTCAAAATTCCATGCCATGTACTGCCTTGCCCTCTGCTGCTATCAACTGCAGGTCCTAGCAGGAATCTGTGGCCGATCGGCAGTATTTAGTGCCGACCGACAAATAATACGTGGCCGATAGACTTAAAATCAGCCGACGGAGATTTCCCATGGCTGGTGGTTATTTCCCTTAGCCGATGGTGTTCTACAGTGTTCAAAGAACATATCCCAACACTTTGTCAAGTTTCAGAGGAGCAGGGCAGCATTAACAGAGGCAGCAGTAGCATGGTACGGGTTTCCAGACAAGATGGATCGAGCATGCATCATTCACGCATCCCGAGTCGGGGGCTGCGGCCATCTTCTCTTTGCATCTAATTTGTTAATTAGATTAGAAATTTTTGTAATACTTAATTTAGTCTTATTTATTCGGACTGTAATATTTATTAGGACCCTCCGAGTGAGGGCAATTGTGTAATAAGTGTGCGTGAGTGTGTGTATGTCTTCCAACCCCATGTCTTTCTTCCCTTTTATTTACCCGCTTATGATGGTAGACTAGGGCATATTTAAATTAGCATACCTTATGCTTAGCATGCGTGCATCCATACATTTGTCTTACATGCACCAGGCTCGGTACATCATGCTAACTGCACTCGTATTTCAATTCCAAGTTGAGTATTTGTTAGTCGCAGCATTTCACATGCCCTGTTTAGGATAGCTGAGCCTGTTGGATTGCATCTTTGCATGTGTTGCATTAGCCATTTCAAATATGAACTAGGATCATGCATGTGATTACTAACTGGTTCCTGTTTTGGCTTAGAGTACTAGGTGAGCCTTTATGCTTTAGCATGCCGCATGCGTGTGAGTGTTGCCATAATTGCATGATTACCATGAGGCTAGCTGCTTATGTGATATAACTGCTTAAATGCCTGTGAATGGAGGCCGAATTGCTTAAATTGCGATAACGCATTAAAACTGTGAATTTTAAGCCCACTAGATAGTGGCAAAAACCATCTTTTCTAAAGCCCACTCGAGAGTGGCAAAACCTGCATTTTAGCCTACTTGTGAGTAGCAAACCATTTTCAAAACAAACATGCAATGTTTTGTTCCAATTTAGGGCGATTTGGTCTATACTTATTTGCTGCGCGCATAACACAGTAATTCTAGGCTAATAACCGGAATAAGAACACATAACGTTTTCAAAAACAGATATCATGGTTAGTAGAGGCCAATCTTTGGATCGGGCGAGAGGGGGTGCTCATAGCTGACCTTCCCCAATCGTAACCCAAGTTCCGAGCCGAGGCAACTTTGGTGATGACGGACACGTGGCCTTTGGCACCGAGTCAGGGTTTCCTAAATTCCCAAAATAAATATTTAGTGGGACTTGTATCTGGCAAAGCATCCAGTTGTCCACTTCTTTTCAAAAATCTGTTTCTCAAAACGATTTGCCGGATTTGGACTCTTTGGTTCAGATTAAGAACCGTGACACAAATCGAGTCGAACTGTAGCGGGGTCCCTCGCGGGCACGTGCTACAGACAGCAGCTCGAGTCAGAGCAGTGGGTCTATTCCAGTTTGTCCTGATTGTGGAAGAAGGCAAAGAGGTGTATGTTACCGAGCATCCGGTGCTTGTTTCCGATGTGGCAAGACAGGTCATGTAGTGAAAGATTGCCCACTTGGGTCTGAGAATGCCATCCGTCCTATGATGAGTTCAGCTGGGTCCGCTTCTACTGTTAAAACAAATGCAAAGACTAATACTGGGAAAGAACCTCTGAGACAAGGTCGAGTGTTTGCCTTAGTGCCTGGTGATGTACAAAACACCGAAACCATGGTGTTAGGTATACTCCCTATATGTTCTTAAAATGCATGTGTACTGATAGATTCTGGTTCTACACATTCCTACGTATCGCATGTTTTTCTCAAAAATTAACTAGACCACTAGAACTTATGACATATGTGTTATCTGTATCTACACCGTCTGGGGGTTCTATGATATGTGCTTATGTTTATCCGGCATGTAATATTATGATTGGTGATATGACACTGTATGTTGACTTATTGCCCTTGAACATTGATCATTTTGATTGTATTCTGGGTATGGACTAGTTGACCAAATATTGTGCTACTATTGACTGTGCAAGTAAATCTGTTGTGTTTAGACCACCGGGTATGCCTGAATTTACTTTTACTGGAAATGGGGTAGCTCCTCCCCCATACCTGATTTCGGCCATGAAAGCTGTGAAATTGCTTAGGAATGGATGTAGGGCTTACTTGTGTTGTATATTGACTGTATCATCTGATAGTGATAATGTGGAAACTATTCTTATTTCTTGTGAATTTCCCGATATGTTTCCGAATGAATTGCCTAGGGACTTAGTTGATAGAGAGATTGAATTCACTATTAAAGTAATCCCGGAAACACAACCTATTTCCAAGACCCCCTATAGGATGTCTACCTTAGAATTGAAAGAATTAAAAACTTAACTTCAAGAACTGCTCAACAAGAGATTTATCCGTTCGAGTACTTCACCTTGGGGTTCTCCAGTTCTATTTGTCAAAAAGAAAGATGGATCTCTGAGGTTATGCATAGACTATCGGGAATTGAACAAAGTAACCATCAAGAATAAATACTCATTACCTCGAATAGATGACTTGTTTGATCAACTTCGAGGAGCCCAAATGTTTTCCAAGATTGACCTCAAATCTAGGTATCACCAGTTAAAAGTTAAGGCAGAAGACATAGAGAAAACTATATTTAGAACTAGATATGGACATTATGAATTTTTAGTAATGCCGTTTGGGGTGACTAATGCACCTGTTGCCTTCATGGACCTTATGAATAGAGTGCTTAAATCATTTCTGGATGAATTTGTTATTGTATTTATTGATGATATTTTGATTTACTCCAAAAGTAGGGAAGATCATGAGAATCACTTGAGACCTGCTCTACAGACTTTGAGAGAAAAGAAATTATATGCTAAATTGTCCAAATGTGAGTTCTGGCTTGATAGTGTGACATTTTTTGGGGCATGTAATCAACAAGGATGGTATTTCTGTTGACCCTCAGAAAATTGAAGCTATTGTGGACTGGCCTAAACCAACGAATGTGACAGAGGTTAGAAGTTTTCTGGGACTTACAGGTTACTACAGAAGATTTGTGAAAGACTTTTCAAAACTTGCCATGCTATTGACCCAGTTAACTCAGAAAAATGTGTCATTTGATTGGAACGAACAAAGAGAGTCAGCCTTCAAAGAGTTGAAGACTAGACAAGTAACTGCACCGATTTTGACCTTACCCAATGGTACTGATGGGTTTCAGATTTACAGTGATACTTCCTACAAAGGTTTGGGCTGTGTGTTAATGCAAAATGGGAAAGTAATTGCTTATGCCTCTCGGCAACTCCGTCCACATGAAAAGAATTACCCAACACATGATCTTGAACTGACAACTGTAGTGTTTGCCTTAAAGATTTGGCGACATTATCTGTATGGAGCGACTTGTGAGATGTACGCGGATCACAAAAACCTCAAGTATTTCTTTACTCAAAAAGAACTGAATATGAGACAAAGGAGATGGTTGGAACTAATCAAGGCCTATGATTTGCAAATTCTGTATCATCCAGGTAAAGCTAATACTGTAACTGACGCTTTGAGCCGAAAGTCGATTGGGAATTTGTCATGTTTGTTGTCCAGTCAAAAAGAATTGCTAGATGACCTGGAAAAGAATAAGATTGAAATTGTTTTGCGAGAGCAAGGTGGGATTTTAGCTGCCATTTCCGTTCAACCTGTAATCATTGAAGAAATCAAACAGAAACAACTTGAAGATGAGTACTTGAAAAAGATTATGGAAAAATTTGATTCAAACTGAAGCCAGGGTTTGTGTTTAAGAATAATGTGTTGAAATTTCATAATAGACTTTGTGTACCAAATTCCTTTGATTTGAGAAAGCGTGTTATGTCCGAAGCTTATAGCACCAAATTTGCCATGCATCCGGGAAACACAAAGATGTATCATGATTTGAAACAGAACTTTTGGTGGCCTGGAATGAAAAAATGCATTGCAAATTTTGTGGCTAGATGTTTACATTGCCAACAAGTTAAAGCCGAGCATCAGCAACCCGTTGGTTTGTTACAGCCGCTTCCAATACCGGAATGGAAATGAGAACACATTACCATGGACTTTATTATGGGATTGCCTCGCTCTACTCGAGATATGGATTCTATCTGGGTTATAGTTGATCGTTTGACTAAATCTGCCCATTTTCTGCCTGTCAAAACTATTTATAATGCGGATAAGTTAGATAACATGTATATGAATGAAATTGTAAGATTACATGGTGTACCAGTATCTATTGTATCTGACAGAGATTCGAAAGTCACATCAAGATTCTAGCAAAGTTTACAACAGGCTTTGGGAACATAACTAAGATTGTGTAGCGTCATCACCCACAGACGGAGGGTCAAACTGAACGAACCAATCAAACTTTGGAAGATATGCTCAAAATGTGTGTGTTGGATTTCCAAGGAAATTGGGAGACTTATTTGCCATTGGCTGAGTTTGTGTATAACAACAACTATCATTCAAGCATTGGAATGGCTCCTTATGAAGCTTTGTGTGGAAGAAAATACCGATCTCCGATATATTGGGCTGAGGTAGGCGATAGACCATGGTTGGGACCAAAACTTGTGCAAGAAACCACTGAAAATGTGAAATTGATCCAACAGCGTTTGAAAACTACACAGAGCCGGCAAAAGAGTTATGCTGATATCCGTAGAAGAGACGGAGAATATGAAGTCGAGGATCACGTATTTATTAAAGTAACTCCAAATAAAGGGCAAACGCGGTTTGGTGTTAAGGGCAAGCTGGCGCCAAGGTATGTTGGGCCATATGAGATTCTTGAAAAGATCAACTCGGTAACGTATCGAGTAGCCTTACCTCCGGTAATGGGAAACATGCACAATGTCTTCCATGTCTCTATGCTACGAGAGTATTTGAAAGACCCGCTACATGTGATTGAGCCAACCTACGTGCTTTTGAAGGATGATTACACATATGAAGAACGGCCAATTCAAATTGTTAACCGAAGAATCAAAAGACTAAGAAGTAAAAAAATCCCATTGGTGAAGGTTGATTGGCAGAATCATGGAGGAACTTATGCAACTTGGGAGACGGAGGAAGATATGATGAAAAGATATCCTGAACTATTTCCTTTGGACCCGGTGTTCTTCCAGAATGAAGGTAACTCGAGTTTGGAGGACCAAACTCTTTAAGGAGGGAAGACTGTAACAACCCCGACCTATGATTAACGCTAATTCATGTTTAAGTATGCCAAATGAGTAATGAAGAAGTGATCCTCAGTTAATTATATGTGCATTGCATCATTTTGTGTTTATATCTGTATAACGTAGAAAGATCTATTCATGTTTTAGTTTCGATATGGGAATTGAAGGCCTTATCGGCATCCGATGCAGAAATTGACTTGATTTATATGTTAATTAGGATTTTTAGAATTTTATGGTAGGTTTAATTGAAATTCGATCCGGAATGATTAAATTAGATTAAATTAATGCCATTTATTTCAACCTTAATTAATTACACTCTAATCAAGCCTATATTAGGCACCAATTGAGCCCCCACTCATCTTTTTCTTTCATTGGAATACATTTTGAGCCTCTTCAAGGAAGAAAACGTGAGGGAGAGTAAGAGGGGAGAAAATTGAGCTCTAACCAAGGGATTGCTAGTAATTGTTTCCATTTGAGGGAAATTTGAGAGTTTCAACTTCAACTCTTGTGAATTCAATTCTCTAGGTAAGGAATCAAACTCACAATTGTGTAATTGAGCTAGATTTTACAAGACTTCTAGGAAATTAAATGAGTTTATGTAAGATTTGAGGTAGAATTGAAGAGGATTGAGTTATACTATGCATGCATGTCCATTTCTTCCTAAATTGAGCATGATTTCAAAGTATTCTTTCATGCATGTGTTCATCTCACTTATATTTTGAGAATTCATCATGTTTTCTATCAATTTGCCAAATTTGATCATGTTTTGAAGTGATTGAGTACAAGAGAATTCATGCATGTTATGTTCTTGAACATTCATAAAGTTTAAGTTGAAATTTTGTACAATTAACATGTCATTGGGCCATGATTTCTTGAAATGATCCGTAAAACATGTTGTTTTATGAGTTTCTATGAGTTTCCTAAAGTTTTGGCCCCAAAATGTTGAGTTTTGAAGTGTTTGGTTTGAGTTTGAAGCTTGGAGATCAAATCTGAAAATTATAGATTTTGTATTCATGCTCTAGCGTAGGAGTTCACGCTCGAGCGAGCACTCTTAGTGCGTGCACTTCCGCTCGAGCGACTGGAAGCTCGCTCGAGTGTGAAATGCATGTATCCAGAAGTTCATATGTTTTGCAACACGCTCGAGTGACAGAAGTCACGCTCGAGCGAGGGTCTGAGATTCTAGCTCAAGCGTGGATCGAACGTCCGTCGAGCTTGAAAAGCAAGCAACCAGTACTTTTCCAAAGTTTACAGTCCGCTCGAGCGAGGGAAGGCACGCTCGAGTGAACCTTCACTTCTTGCATATCCGCTCGAGCGTGGACCCTGTTTTCAACAAGTTTTGGAAAATGTTTTCAAATACATTTTTGCATCCTCATTCCATCCTAGGCATTCCTAGGCCATGATTAAGACTCCACAATGAGGTTAAAGGCTAGAAACACGCTCAAAGCAAATAAAGTAAGCTATGTACAATTCGAACGTGTGTTTTAGGTGCGTGTTTGTTATGTGTTCATGTAGATCACATGCCGTAGACCGTCTGATTAGTCTGCTCTGTCTGTCTGCACTCGAAGCCAACTGTGAGTAATAACTTATTAAAGCTATGTTCAACTTTATTTATTTCCTGTATGATGAAATAAGATCTGTTTCTGAAATGATATGTTCTGTACAATGAATGATTGTCTAATTTCTAATAATGTATTCGTGGCATCCTTCGCATCATGTGATATCTGTTAGCTGTTACCCGGTATCGGAGGTTCTATTATCGAACTTAATATGTCTATACTCTAGTACCCATACTGGAGGCTCCATCATGGAGCTCAGCATGTATATTCTCTGTTACTCGGATCCGGAGGTTCCTTTATGGAACTGGTTATTCATAACCACCATATGTTCTGCATCTGTTCTGTATCTGTCCTGTTAGCGCTAATGGATGTACCACGTATGATTAAGCATGAATTATGATTTCTATATATCATCTGAACAGGAATACGAATATGAATCTGAATTATGATTTCTGAATCTGTATGGACTTCATTCATCAAAACCCTTTACTCCGTTATTATTCACTGGGCTTCCGCTCACTATTTATATTATGTATGTAGGTGAGCTAGCACGTGACCAGGCCCAAAGTTGATGGCCTATGTTTCAGTTTTTGTCAGCCAACCTTTGCACCTCCCGAGGAGGTTCCGGATGAAGTCAAGTTTTGTGGCTATTTTTGTAATCATATTAGACTATGTTTGTCTGTTAAGTTGTGGACGAGATTTTTGACATATATGCCTAAGTGTGGTATGTAAATATTATATCTTTTAGTTATCACTCGTATGTTTATAAAGATTTTTGATTATTCTATCCCATGTATGTCATCGCAGCTCATTGGACCTCATTTGTTTTGTATATTTGCTTCCGTAGCCCCTAACCATATGTTAATTTGTCAAGAGGCCTTTGATAATCCAAGGATTACTGGCCGGTTATGATGCTAAACCCATAGGGACGGGTTTGGGTCGTGACACACATTAGCCAAAGAATTGCACACAATAAAAATACCTCTTACAATAGAGGACCCTGGCAACTGCTCTGGAGCTGTAACAGCATACATGCACCCCTGTAGCCTCTGATCAACCTGCTCATCTCTCGGAGCATAGGCCTGCTAAACTGATTGAGCTGAAGCAGCTCCCTGATTAGCTCGTGGGGTCTGAACTGAATAAGCCCGCTGATGGCTCTAAGTCTGCCTCAACCTTGATGAAAGCAAGTAAGTCCTTGCCCCGACTGATCGCACTGAAAGCAAGTAGGTCCTTGCCCTCTAATCTGGGATTGACTCTGAGACCGGTTAGGCGATGGTGGTGGTAACATCTGTTGTCCTCCTCTCTTCTGTAAGCAGGAATTACGTTTATGACCCCGATTGGCCACATTTGTAACAAGTAAAGCTCCCCTGAGCATTCCTCCCCGTGCAAGCACTTGGCAATGGAAAAGTATATCTAAACTGCTGTGATTGGGATTGGGATAAAAAAGTGCCCATGTTATTCTTACTGGGTCTAAAGTCCCCATGTGGCTCCTGGCCCCTATACCTCGAACCCCGAAGTTTCTCCTCCTCGGCCTACGCGATAATCTCTACATGTGTCGCCGCCTCCACAAGACGGTCATAGTTCCGGATCATATTCCCAGTAACCTTGAACAAAATCTTCGTTCTCAAACTCTATGCAACGACGTTCCTCCATTGCCATCAACTCTAGTACAAACCGAGACAAACTAGTGAAGGCCGCCTCAAACTTGGTGACGGACAAGTTAAGTTGTTTAAGGTTTTGAAATTATTGCCTCAGTCTCTCCCTAGCAGTAGAAGGTAGGTACTTGTCTTGGAAAGCAATGACAAAAGCTTCCCATGTCAATTCCACTCTACCATTGGCATGTTTCCACCATTGGCCCGCATCCCCTTTGAGGTAGTAACTCGTTAAAGTCACCCTTAGCTCACTGTCTTCAATGTAAAGCATCTCAAATGTCTTCACCGTTTGCCCAAGCGATTTATCCACCTTCTTAGGCTTGGGGCCACCGTGAAACTCATCCGACTTGGCCCGCAAAAACTCTCTAGTGAAAAAGCTCGCCTTCGACTCGACAGCGTTCTCTCGGGCTTGGTTCTCTGCCCTCAAGATGTTCATAGACTCTCTCAAAGCCCCTGCCATCTCTCGGGCTAGAGCGCCCATTGCGGCTTGACCCGCTTGTTCTGGGACTCCCGCTTGCCCTACTTGCTCGGCCACATTAGCTTGGCCGAACCCTTCCTCTTGCACAGGAACCTCATGAACAGGTACTTTATGCACACCTCAGTGAGGCCTACTGCGCCTACTGCGCCTTCCGCCTCTACCACCACGGGTTTGACCTCTCACTGACATCCTAATTAAGGATAAAAGTAAACAATTTAGCACACAAACTCAAATGTGTTCGTAACTTATCTCAAACGTCTTATCACAACAATTCTATATATTTCCATATCACAAAACACTTAGTTTCACTCCACATAAGCACGTAATTACATAAGCACATACGGATCACTCATTTACGATGAAATTTGTCCCACAAAATACCAAGAATTCTTAGTAAAATGAGTATTGATCCAGTACCCTTCTAATAAGACCTCAAGGGATTTAATAGACGCAAACCATATCCCAAAAGTTCAATCTCATACCCATCTAGTCACATAAATATGTTATCACATAACACCTAATACATAGAACATATCCTAATTAAGCGAAATAAACCCGTTGTGGATAAACAATCACTTCCCGCGAGCCCCAAGTATTTAAACTTGGTAACTCTGATACCAAGTTGTAACACCCCCAAATTATTAACACAAGAAGAATTCAAATTACCCATCCTCAAGTTCAATTTCCAACTCAAAGACTTCCATTATAATATATGTACATGAAGTATATATGTAGTCTCACCACTAACATCATCACTAAATCTCTAAGCCTCGAGTTCATTACATTTCGAAGATTTAAAAAAGTATTTCCACATGTAATTATACATTCAACATTTCAAAAAATATGAATCTATAGCATGTGGCACCATAATTTAAATACGAAGTAATACCCTCATGGGCTACAAGTTTCAAGGCTTATGCATGGTTACATAAAAATGATTATCTGAACCCATACAAGTAAATCCCTTGGCTTGTCAAAATAACAACAAAAGAAAAGAGCCATATGCCCTCAAAACATTTCGACGCCTTCATCTTGGCAGAAACATCACATCTTTTCCTACACAAAATCCACTAGGGTGAGCACAAAGCCCAGTAGGAACACCTTAATAAAGTATATATATTTTATACAATTTCTTGAAATGATTGCATATGCCATGTCATGCTCAAAATATATTTATTATCTTTTGGAAATCTTGTGCACAATGCCAATTTAAAAACACAATGATCCAACAATTTCAATATGATTTCCAATGGGTGGTATACGACTCAGGTAATCCCTAGGTTGGTGTCTGCAAGTAGGCATAATAAGCACTATTAATCCCCAGTTTACCGGTTTTTCACCGGAAGGCATGTGCGTAATGACCCTAATCCATAATATGCTCTTAATCAGTAATTAAGGATGTTAATTAAAAGGTTAAAATAAAATTATGTGTTCATTGTGTATTTTGCATGCTATTTGACTTTTTATTTGTTACTCATAGAAATATCTGTTTGGAATTCTGTTTTAATCTAAAAATTGAAAGCCTTATCGGCACCCGAAACCGAAATTGATTACATGAATATGTTATTTGGAATATTTAGAACACTTTGGTAAGTTTAATTAAAAATTGATAAATTAAGTTGTATTTAATTGGTTTGATGTTCCAATTATTGTAATAAACCACTCTAGCTATATGTATTGAGCCTTAAGCTCATTTGAGTTCATCCTCCTCTATATCTAAGAACAAAAACCTGAAAATCAAGTTTAGAGAGAGAGAGCGAGCTCAATTATAAAGTGAGAAAGTGTGCATTTGAAGGTGAACTTGAAGACATAGCTTGAATCCATCAAAGATTGTGCAAGAACTAGTGTGTTTAGAGTTTCTAGGTGAGAATTTACCTTTCAATTCATGTAGATGATGCGTTTTAGAGTTGTGTTCATGGATTATACTTAACCTTTTGCATGTATTTTGATAATTAGGGTCAAGAAAGTGAAGAAGTTTTACATGCATGCATGAATATAGGAAGTTTTGCCATATTAAAGTTGTATCCTAGCACCCATGTTGATTTGTGAGTTAATTGGTACTTTCATGTTTCATCTATCATGGGTTGACTCCCAAATTCATGTTTTGGAAAAGGATTTTGTACATGCATGGACCTTTGAGCTTAAATTGTTAAATTCATGAGCTTGTTTTGAGAAAAGAGTTTGTATAACTTACATGCATGAGTTTTGGGTTCAATTTTGGTGAATTTAAAGTGAGTTTGAGCAAATGGTTTTTGAGAGGTCATGTATAAATGTTTTCCAAAGTTAATATGTGTTTTTGAACAAGCCATACATGGCCCAAGGCTTTGAAATTACATTTTTGGAGATCAAACTCTGCTTTGGAAAACCCAAGAATCTGCAGACTGCTTGAGCAACCAAGTGTGCACTCGAGCGAACTTGATGAGCTCCTAGTACTTTTGCAGTCAAAGGTAGTTGGCTCAAGTGACGGAAGCTTCGCTTAAGCAAACTCACATTTTCAAGGCTCATGGCTCAAGCGACCAAAAGTTGGCTCAATCCTAGATTTTCAGTATCTAGTACTTTTGCAAACCAAGGGGTCTGTTCGAGCGAACTACTCTGTTTCTGAAATTTTGTAAAGTGTTTTCCCAGTGTATAATTGCATCCTTATTGCATCCTAAGCATTCTTAAGCCATGATTAAGTTATAATAATGAGGATAAGAATTAGAAACATACCTGAAAAGAAATGTAATAAGTTAAGAGATTACAGAGAGTGTGTTTCAATGTATACGAGCAATATGATAAGAAAGAGTAAAAAGCTAATGTAAGGGAAGCTACGCCATGATGGTCATATAAATGTGTAATGATAAGACATATTATGTGCAATGTACGTTTGTGATTGTAGTTTGAGATTTGGAGACCGATTAGCTATTTCTGGAAGTCCATTGTGAGTAACGTTATTGTAAAGATATGTTCATATGAATTATGTTCAAAATGTTAACCAATAAGCTAATATTTCTAAAATGTTATTTTGTTTAAGTGAATGAATGCCCTATTTTGATCTATCATGGCGTCCATAGAAAGTCCCAAGTCATAGAGGAGAGCATATTAATGTGGGTCAAAGTAGTGTTATGTTTGACAATCGGTGTCTGGGATTGATTACTCTAGTCAGATGACGATATGTTATGTTCTGCTAGATGTACCATTATTACGTTCAAATATGAGAATGATTATGTTATGATTTGTTTTATGATTATGAAATGTTCGGAATTCGTTCACTAACCTCTTTACCTTAATATTATTTACTGGGTTTTAGCTCACTTTTTATATATACATGTAGGCGAACAAGTGCAAAACCGAGTCTAATGGCACCTATCTGGACTTCTGTTTTGTCAGCCAACCTAAGTGCTTCATGTGGAGGTTCCTGAAAGTCTTTTGTGGATGAGTTTCATGATCAAGATGTTTTGTGATCAAGTTTTAAGCTCTTATTGTCTTTTGTTATTTTGTATACAAGGCTGAGTCTTTTTTTTTCCTATATGTATATGGTTGGCGTAAGAATGATGATGTCATACTTTATGTTTGTAAATGTTTAAAGTTTTCTATCCCACATAACTCAGCACAACTCATTAGACGAATTTATTTGTATATTTTTTCTTCCGCTAGCCCCTTATTTTGTGATTTTGTTTTAAAGGCCGTAAGTAATTCGAGATTATAGGCTGGTCATGACTTTAAACCTATAAGGGTGGGTTTGGGCCGTGACAACGTGGTACTTCCTCCGCGCGTGTTTTCAATCTTTCACAATGGACACTTAATCAATACCAAACTACACTCCCTATCCGGACTTTTCAACGTATTTACTCCAAAACAATTCAATATGTTCATGTTTCACAAAACAATTCCTTTCTCAATACAAAAGTTTTCAAATTTCAATTCGAAATTCATAATAACCAAATGAAATGGAATGCCAATGCAACATGTATCAATGCATTATAATATGTTTCCATTTTCAATTCCACCACACAATCTTCCAATATGATCAAAATCCACATACCTCTTCTCAAGGTAATTTCACAATTTAATCTACTGAGACATAAATAATAATACTACATTACGTGCATCCTCCACATGTTAATCTCTATTTTTCCATTTGGTCATTTGAAGACCAACCAATAATAAGCTATACAACAAGCTTCAATTTAACCATTTCTCATTTTCGTTCCATGAATTTCCTCTTTATACACAATCATAGGAATATCTCAATCACATATTCACCATAATACTAGGCAACCATAGATTTCATAGCATCTTATCATTTTCCACAAAAAAAAAAAAAAAATCCCCAGTTTCTAGGATTTCCACAAAACTAGGTTTTTCCTCATTTTTGAAAGCATTTTTCCAAGACAACCTCCCTCTTTAACAATATAGTTCATACCCTCAAGAGTTTTTAAAAAACATTGAGAAAACCCAC
Source organism: Camellia sinensis (assembly GCF_004153795.1). Classification (NCBI taxonomy): domain Eukaryota; kingdom Viridiplantae; phylum Streptophyta; class Magnoliopsida; order Ericales; family Theaceae; genus Camellia; species Camellia sinensis. The sequence goes on along the minus strand of NW_021025623.1, from coordinate 110,827 downwards.
TTTTAAAATCATCAAGAACTCATGAGCCAAAATCAAAGTTCAATACTACAAGAGGAAGTTTCAAAATCAACATGAACTTGCAAAAAATGTATTTATAACTCTAAGAGAATCCCTACCTCAAACTTGGAAGAGAAAGGAGAGAAAAAACCCTAAAAATGGATGTTGGTGAAAACTCGATTTGACCGGTGAGAATGTAACCTTTGTCGCCCTCTTCGATTTGGTGTAAAAAGCTCTCTCAAGTTCTTGGTAAATTGATGGGTTTGTAAAGAAAAGGAAAGACAAAGATGGATATATATATATATATATATATATGGAGAGAGAGAGAGAGAGAGAGAGCTGAAAAGTGGTCAAAACACATTTTTGGCCTCAGTTTTAAGAAAAAGAGCACGAAATTCAAGACTGACACGCTGAAATCCACACGTGCGGTTCCAATTTCGCACGAGCGGAATCCTAAATCCACACGAGCGGTTTGGTATTGCTCTTCACAAGCAGAATGGTCCGGAGGGAGCCCAAAAAATTCACCCAAATCCGCTCGAACGGTTCCTAATTCCGCACGAGCGAAAATTCTGCCCAGAAAACCCCCTTCTCTGAGTGGTTTAGCTCAAGTGGTTCCACCAATCCACACGAGTGGTTTTGCCATGCAGCCTAGAAAATGATTTTACACCCCAAAGCAAGTTCTAACCCTCAAAACCCAAAATTTTCAACTCGGAAACATTAAAAGAGGTTAAGTAAGAGTAGAAAGAAATTTCAACGACTTAAAACGATGAACGAAACACTGAAAGAAATACATACTACTCCACCATACAAAATTATTCAAGCCCAAAACTCGGGACATTACATATAACATTTTTATAGTGTAAATATTCATAATACGTCAAAAGTTATTACTAAGATGAAAGATATGAGACTCTTATGTTCATATGTATTCAAGGGTTTCGAATAAATTTTGAAAAAAAAAAAAAAAAAGTTACAAATTGTAGTTTAAAAAACCTCTATTTTTTGGTCAAATAAGCTATAAAAAAATCAAATACATTATAATTTAAAATTTCAACCAAATAAACTTAGTCACACAATAAATTATAATATAATATGATATAAAAACATAAGAAGTATAACATTATTCAAGAAAAAATGCACCAACTATAAAATCTGAAAAATTTAAAACAAACCTTATGGAAATTTTGAAATATGTAATCATGAAAATTACAAAACATAAATGCACAAGGTAATATTATAACCATATGTATCTTCCAGAAGAATAAGAAATTTACAATAAAAATTTGTTATTGGCTATATTGCAAATAAATATGCATATTCTCTCAATAGCCTTTGTCATCCATATTTATGCACTTGATAAATATATATTTTAAACCACTGAACCGCGACCAAAGATATTAGAGACTTATTTTATTAAAATAGACTTAAATAAGAATGCAATAAATTTTTAGAAATTAACATAATTGTTAGATGCATAATAGAAATAAGGATTCGGGAGATTAAAGATCAGAAATTGATTCTTTATAAATAATAATAAAAAAAAAAAACATAAACTTACAGTGAAAATATTTATCAATTGAATTCTTCATAATTGCTCCCATCACCAATAGTTACAACACTTGATAAACACCGATTCTAATTTGACTTGAATTCAATGAGGACAAGAGAGAAGATTTATGGTAGATATAAAATGCTTCTCATAATTTGTGATACAAAATTTTAATTTTTTAAATTGATTTAGTGTTATTTCCTTTTAAATGTAATAAATTATGAGAAAATTATATATATATATATATATTAATGGTTAGGTGGCACACTTTTGAATTTTGAAATGGGTTAGTATACTTTCTTTTTAAATTTCATAAATCATTAGATAGTTATATTTTTATTGTTGAAAAAGTGTTATCCAATAGAATCTTTTTAATTTTTAATAATAAAAAAAAATTAATCAAGAAATTTAGTACGTGGGTTTGGAAATAAATATAAATAAAAATAATTTTGATTTTTTTTTAAATGTAATTTTGAAAATATTGACTTTTGAAAGGAGTATTATTATAAATTTTGAAAAAGATTTATATATATTAGTTGTATCATAGATAACGTGACCATTTAAAAGGTTTTTATAAATTTTAGATTCTATTGAATTGTTTATCATATTTAATGATACGTAATTTTAAATCTTGAAATGGAAAAATATACTTATATTTTTAAAAATCATAAATTATGGAATAATTAGATTTTTTTTTTTTTTGCGTGGTTATAATTAGATTTTAGTGAATTACTTTCATATTAGTGGCACACAAATTTAAATTTTGAATTAAGTGAGTATACCTTTTTTTTAGAAGTCGTAATTTATGGAATAATTAGAGTTTAATTGTTATGATTAAATTAGAGTTAACCAATAGACTTTTTAAAAAATAAAAAATAATTAAATTTTAGTGAATTGCTTCCATATATAGTCGTACACAAATTTAAATTTTGAAATTGTTGAACATATTTTCCTTTTAAAAATCTTAATTTATGAAATAATTAGAGTTTTGTTGTTATGATTAAATGAGAGTTTGACCAATAGAATGTTTTTTATTATGTAAAAATCATAAATTTTAGTTTGAGAGTTTAGAGCCCCACATAGGGCTGTTCAAAAATCCATTCAAACCGGTAATCTGGACCGAATCAAACCGAATCATACGGTTTGGTTCGGTTCTATTAAGAATTGGTTCGGTTTCGAATTAAGAAATATGAGAACCGTAAAAACGGTTCGGTTAATGGATTTTATGAAAAAATCGCTGTTCGAACCGAACCGAACCGAATTTTAAAAGATATATATATATATATATAATTTCATTGCTTCCTTTTTACAAGAAAAAGCATCATCTCTACAATTTCATTTTATTTTTGCCTTCTTTGGAGGCTTTGTCTTTAGCTCCTTTAGATGCCTCCTTCAACTTCTATGCTAACTAACAAATGATTGTTGGCTTCAATGCTGCGATAGACAAAAGGGTGTCAAAACTTTTAAATTTTGTGCCTGGAATATATTTTGAGTTATTTTAATGGTATGTAGTAATGATTTGAGTTACCAGACTTTGTGACTATGATTATATTTTTTTGGTTATTCATTTGATCAAAAAAATTATGAGTTGTGATTGATTAGATCTGTTAAATAAATTATAAAAATTTGTATCATTTATTGATTCTATATATGTATTATTTAAAGTCAATAATTATATTTTTTATAATCTAATTTCAATTCTATTTGAAATCTAAGGTATTACATCACTCTTTCTAATTTTTTACACATTTTTTATTATAAAAAATCAAAAAGTCAATTAAAATAGCCACTTCCTAAACGGACTTTTAGTCATTGAAATGTGTTTTCTAGATGCATATATACTTTGTCATAGTTTATGCAAAATAATATCATAATACATTTCTCATCTATATACAAATTTCTTAAATTTATCAAATTTATTTTAATACCATTTGTTGCCCTAAAACAGCACTAATGTTATGTTGTGTTTGGTACACTGAAATGAAAGTATAATGGAATAAAATGATTATTTTTTAGCTTACTTAAAGAATGACCATTCCCTTATAATGTGATTAATGATCCATTTCAAGAATTTACTTCTCCCCACCAAATATTATATAGATATTTTTAGATAGTGATCCAAAACTCCTTTCAAACATTAATGTTGTGTTTGGTTCGTGGATTTGGATAGAAATTTTGAAAGGAAAATAAAAGAAAAAAAATGTGTGAAATATAGGTGAAATGTAATTATATCTTATTAGTATATGGTAAATTAAAATTACAAAACTTGTAAAACCAAGTGTATTTATATTTTATCATAAATATAACTTTTGTAATTTATTATTTAATTTTTATTAATTAAATTATGACATGTATTTAATTGATTATAAATTATTTTTATTACATATTTTAGATAAATTTTATATTATTATTTAATTTTAAAAAATAAATTTTGATTATTTATTTATATGCATGCATAAGAGCATCCCCAACAGATGTCTTAAAATAGCTTTTTGCTATTATAAGGGGTTGATTTTTCAAAAAACCAATCCCATCAGATCTCTTTTATAATCCCTTAAATTTAGGATTGTTACAGTGACTCTCTATTTGTAGGAAGTCACTGTAGCTCCCTCATATTTGTTAAATTCTTATTTTATTTCATTGACGGCGTGAACACAGCAGCCCAGACAGGGGGCTCGATGTCCAAGGGATTGACCGACCAGAGGCCCGGGCAGATGACCTCACCTCTATTTAAGAGGGAGCCTTTGTTCCAATGAAGCCCATAGCCCATAGTTAGGACTGGACATGAACAACAAGGGCAAAAGCAACAAGTCTCTCTGTGAGAAGTCAATGAAGATGGTAGTTAACATTGTCAAGCTATCATCCTTCTCCATTGCCAAGATGAGTCTTGGAACTCCTAGTTCTCTACCAGCTACTAAAAATATTGCATCTTTCTTAGGCTCTGTTGCCAATACTCCACCGCTAATGCAAAGAGCAGCTCAAACCTCGTCTCTTTCCTGATTAAGCCAAGTGATAATGGATCTTCTTCACACGTGATTCATGAAGAGACGAGTGTTAATAGGAATGCTACAGATTATATCATAAAGATACATGCGAAGAACTGAAATCCTTCCAGTGAACCATCGACACATTATCTTTTAGAAAACATATTCTGAACCATTGACACTTTCTCTTTCGTTCTTTTATTATTAAAAAAATATTCAAATTTAAAAGTAATTGAAAAAATTATTTTAATAGAATAGAGAGAAAATATGAAATTTAATGGGAAAAGTAAATTAAAAAGTAATTCCCAAAATGGGGAATAAATTTTTTAATAATATTTTAAGATAAAATTTAAATAAATTGTTGGAGATGCTCGTGATTAGATACTGTCAAGTTAATGATCTTAACTTGCCGATTTGATATTTAGATTTAATGGATTCATTTTAAAACTGATCTTAATGATTCAAATGATTCACTTTTAAAGACTGGTTGAATAAAATATTTAAATAATTAAATATTAATAAATATATTTAAGGAATTGTTTGAGAGATGCTATATTAGCACATTTTTTTTTTAGATCATATTATCTTTATTTTTTTATAAAAAAATTAAAAAATTATTAAAATAATATATTTTACCACTAAACAATAAATAAATAAATAAGTGTGAGAAACATGGGGGTGGTGGTCTGGAGGGTAGGGGTCAAGGGAAGGAGAGATTAAAGGATTGCCACAATGCTAAGTGAAGAGGGGACAGTGGAAGCGCGACCCCACGAGTTTGGGTTGGTGTCTGCTCAATAGGGGACACCCTATTGTGGGACCCTCCTGTCCTTTCCTTTTGTTGTGCGGATTTTATCGATCCTCACGCTCCAAATCACACCTTCCCCTCTTCTTCCTTCCTTACCCACCCCCGAACTCTCTTTTATCATCATCATCAATCTCCCTCAGTTTCTTTCATTTTATAATTTGGGTAAATTATAAACCCCTTTGAGGTTTGGTAAAAATATAAATTCTTCTTGAGGTTTGAGAAATTATAAATTATTTTTTGAGGGTCAAATTTTTATAACAAATTAAGAAAAATTAGGAGAGAATCTGTATGAAAATAAAAATCTCAGTAGACAATTTGTTATGAAAATATAAACTTCAAAGGCGGGACGTAATTTTTCAAACCTCAGGAGAAATCTGTATTTTCACCAAACCTCGAGAGGATATTTGTAATTTTCCCTTTTAATTTTTAGGAGTGACTGACTTTTCAAAAAATTATTTTTTTTTATTTTTATTAAATTTTTTTAATATTTTAAATACACCTACACATAAATATACTTAAAAAAATAATATTTATGAAAAATATATTTAGAAAATTCACTAACAAAAAAAAATATAAAAATTCAGTACATTTTTTATATTTTTATGTATTTACTAATTTTTAAAATATTTTTTTACAAATATTTTACTTTTTAAATATATCTAAGTAAAATATATTTAAAAAAGTAAAAAAATTGTTTAAAATTTTAAAAATATTCATTTAAAAAAAATATGAAAAATAAAAGCTCAATTTCTAGAAAATTGTATTAAGAAAATTAAAATCAAACACCCTAATTCTACTTTTTTTTAGGCGGCAGATTGGATTAGACAGACCTGTAAGACCCAAGCGAGTTTCAATTTGATAATTTGAATTGTGAATTTTTAAAATTATATTGTATGTTATTTATAAAAAAAAAATTTAAGTTGATCAGATAATTATATTTATGTTATTTTATGATATTTATTTGTAAAAAAAATAAATAATAAATATTATTTGAAAACTACACTATTCATTTTTTGTAAGACAAATATAATAAACTAATATGATTATGGTTATTGGATTGACTTAATTTTTTCATGAATGATCTACATGTTATGATGTAAAAAATAAACGGTTCAGATCATTGAGAAAGTGCCCATAGTAGGCTCCACACGGACCAAAACAATACAATGGACTAGAGACATGCTAATTCTTTTAGTATTTATTTATTTAATGTTTTCGATGCTTCAGAATTATCAATCAATCTATAATAAAAATAGGAAAAATAGCACTTCAGTGGAAATTTTATAAAATAATCTCAATTTGATGGAAGAGTTTATATATTTATTTTTTACTGTTGCAAAGTTTTCCACTAATATGCAATTATTTCTCCCAAATTCCACTCAAATGATATTTTCCCATAAAAATACCTACTAATTTGTTTTGTGAATTAAAAATCAATTAATAGAAATGGAAATCGGTTTCACAAACAAGTGAAATTTGAAAATTGTTTAGTCCCAATGGTTGTGAATTAAATTTCTTTTTTACATTAGTTTTTAGGAGAAATTATAAAAAAATAAATAAAAATCAAGATTTTACACTTCGTCTGTTTTGAAGAAAAATATTTTGCATAATATTTACTCTCCTACATTTGCTTATGATTTTAAAGTTAATGTACTGATATTTGTAGTATTTGTAATAGCAACGGTTGTGTGTAAAGGTGGCGGTGCTCGTTTAGCTCAAATTTTATTTTATTTTTTTAAAATTGAAAACCTTTTTTCGCTTAAATAACTTTGGTCTTATTTAATCATAAAAAATTAAATCGGTTAATTTTCATTGGTAAATATCAAAGATCTCCATTATATCATTCAACAATTGTGAAATAATTTTGTAAGTTTTTTTAAATTTCAAATTAAGAAAAAGGCATAATTATTGAACGTGTAATGGAGAGCATTGCAATTTTTTCTGGTCAAACAAATGATGCATTAATTCAGGAATTAGGGTGGAAATTATGCCCCCAAACTACAGCTACTGTTGTGTGGTTGATGGGTCTTATTTTGGGACTACAGAGTAAATTGAGTAGAATATACTTATAAAAAATCAAATTAATCGGATATTAATAATCATTTCATCGAATTGCATTTTTTGTTTTACAATATGGGGGGCACAACAGCCACCCCAATTTTGTTAATTCTTCATTCCACATTCTTCAAAAACATTGATGTCATTTTACAAACGGTCAATTATACGAAGACCCCTTTAATTATTAATAGATATCGTTTTGTCCCTTAAATCAATACATTTTGATCTCTTCGATTATAAAAATGTATTATTTTCACCACTTCACACTACATTTAACAAAAGTAAATTTGTATGATTTTTGTAATTGATAGATTAATATATACAAGTACATAAATGACGAAGATAAAATAATACTAGCTAACAATCGAAGGGTCTTCGTATAACTAAACCTTTTACAAATGGAAAACTCTTAGGTATGCATTGCATATTATATGTATGCACTTTTACTATGTAATTTTGTAGTTTGATTTATATATTTTTGTCAAATGACTTATATAAATTCGTGAAAATTTAAGTGGTCTAGTGAATTTCAAAATTTTTATGAATAGAATTAAGCAAATTTGTGTTCTACTTACACATTTTTATGAAATCATTTACGTAAATTTGTGAAAACTTACGTGATTTTATAAATTGTGCATATGAAGGGTTGCACACCCAAATACTTCCCTTTACAAATAGATGGTTCAACAAGAATATAGTCAACAAATATTAAAGCTAATCTTAGGCCTATTTTGACAATATAGTTAAAAGTCAATTTTTTTAGCTTTTTGATTTTTTGGAGTTACATGATCTCTCCATTTTTTTATACATTTAAAAAAAATTAAAAATTAACTTTTAATCTACTTTTCAAAATAGGCGACTTTTTGTGGAAATGAGGCAAAATATTTGGTAACTAACATGGACAATTCATGAGACTGCATTTTTTGCTTTCTTTTGTGTACTCTTCCACTTGCATCAATGCTAAAACAAAAAACCTACTGTCCAAGATATAAGAGCTCAAAACTTTTTAGGTAAGTTGTTTGTGTGGCGGAAATTAAATTGGTATAGTATAGATCTAAATATAAAATGAATCTAAGCAATAGATTGATATTTTTGGATAAATTTGGGATAAATTTTTTTGAGATTGTAGTATTACTGATGCTAAAATATCAAATTAAAACACAAAATAGGGAACAAAAAAGTAATGGATATTCATTTTTAATATTAACCCTTTCATAAATAGGTTAATCCCAACCTTTCATTGCAATTTTTGTGAACAATTTTGTGATCCATTATGTATTCTTTAGTCTCGCTATTTATCATTTGCTAGGTGGTAAATGTATGATTTGAGAAACCACTTTGTACTCAGCCCAAAGTATTAAGGCCATGTTTGGTTTCTTGAAATAATATTTTGATTTTTTTAAAAAATAAAATAAATTTAGTTCGACAAAAATTATTTTTGTCCTCCAAAAACATAAACTATATTAAAATGATAATTATTTTTCATTTTTTTCACGAAATGAATTTTTAATTTTTTAAAAAAATTTTGAAATAAATTTTTGAAAATCAAATCAAATATAATCTTTGACCACAACAAATTTCAATTTTATTTTTTTTCAAGTGAAAAATTATAAATAAAAAAGTATATCATTAATGCAACCACTAACGTACTCATTATATAAAATATTTTATCCAACAATCCATATGCTAAAGTGTGGTTGTGATAGTAGGAATAGAAGTAGTGGTGGGCAATTACCCAATTTAGTGAACACTAGTTGTTGAGTGTTTGCCCCAAAATAGCTTTGATGCCTCTTTAAAGTGACATGGGAGTGACCAACGTGGAACAACATTTGGCAAGAAATTAACGCACATTTTATTCACTTTTCTCATTTTATATTTCAATCAATTTGATTTCGGCATTATCAATTTAGATTAGCACCTACCATTGGAAACCCTTTAATTATCTATATAGCTCATATTTTGCCACTTGCATTTTAGCTTCTAATAATGCCAAGTGGTGAATTACCCGTAAGGTGAAGTTTGTTTGTCGGATTAGATTAGATGAAATTATTAGTACGATGAGATTTAATAAAAGAATTATGGGTAAATTATAAACACATCCTTTTAGTTATGATTAAAATACAAATTACTTCCTGTAGTTCTGAAAATTACATTCCATCCTCTGAGATGATGTTAGAAATAAATCATAAAATCGCCACTTTATTAATAAATCATAAAATCAATTAATAATTTTTAATGATGTTAGAAATATGTTTCAATTAATAATTTAGGTAATTTTATTATTATATAGAAGAGCAATTTGAATTTCATTTTTTTTAGTTAATTCTGTTAAATAAAAAATTCTAACAATGGGGTATTTGTAATTTTCTAAATCACAGGGGGCAATCTATACATTAAACAAATCTCAATGAGTGTGTTTGTAATTTACCCAAGAATTATTAATGTAATATGTAAAATTAATTGTGTTTATTTGTGCACTAGTGATGATATTAATTGATTGGGATTACATTTATGAAATAACATAAAAAATTTCATTATATAGAAGGTGACTTCACTTTGTTTGGTTATCCATTTTTCAAAATCAAAATTTGAGTTTTCAATTTGTATTTTTTAGTTTTAGTGAATTTTTTTTTTAATATTTTGGTCATTTTTTTAGATGAACTAATCTAAATGTACTCAAAAAGTAAAATATTTGTGAAGAAATCTTTAAAAAATTTAATAAATATTACAAAATAAAAAAAAATCAAGTAAAATTCAATTTTTTGTTGTTGTTGTTGTTGTATTTATTGAAATTTTTAAAATATTTTTTCACAAATATTTTACTTTTGGAATATATCTACATTATATGTATCTAAAAAAATTGACAAAATATTAAAGAAATTTACTAAAAAAAATATGAATTGAAAACTAAAAATTTGATTTTGGAAACTGAATAACCAAATAGAGTGGTGTTTTGGGAAATTGGTAAGAAGCTGATTTTTTGATTTTTTGACTTTTTTTGTGACTTTTTGACAAAAAATTGGATTATTTTAGATAAAAAAACTGACTTTTTTAGCTAAAAAGGTTGAAGAGCCAAAAAACTGACTTTTTTGGTATGTTGCCAAGAGACCCGAGAGTGAAGGCAATAATTTTCACCTCAAATCTCATGAGATTGAATTAACAAATCCAATCGCTACTCCGCTTCTTATAGAAGTTTCATAGACTCATATGACTCCTAATTTTATGGCACCTTTTTAAAGTGAACATGATATTTGTAGGCATAGCCTCACTACAAATTCCAATCTTATAATTCATCTCTGAATACAACACGGTCTAGCTTCTTTTTGATTCTTATCATACTTTGGGAAGAGTATTATAATACTTAAACTCCTTGGTATTCAATAGGTCATAATTTTATGTTTGATGGTCTGTTTTTGATTTTTTTTTATTTTATATTTCATGTATTTTTTTTGAATCTATCCATCTAAAATAGTCGAAGACAATTTCGAGCACTTACTTTTTGAAAAAATATTATTTTGTTGTTTTGATTAATTGAAAAATCAATTTATTAATTTTTTTTTTGAAATTTTATATTCAATATTGATCGTATTTAAAAAATCTCGAAAATACAAATTCATAAATATCAATTTTGTTAAAAATAGATTTGTAGAATTTAAGTTATGAGATTTTTAAAAAAATCAATACAAAATATACACAAGGGTAAAATATGTTTAACATAAAATATATGTCTTTATGACCTTAAGGCCATGTTTGTTTGGGCGGATTGGATTAGCATTCCCATGACTAATAGTTCTAGGACTACGAATCCGTTGGATTATGTATCCTATCTTAACTAATAGTCAAGTTTAAAATAATTAGTCCGTCCTTCAATTGTTTAACCAAACATTGGATTAATAATTTTATTGGACTATTAGTCCAATCCCAAGCTCATGTCCACCCAAACAAGCATAGCCTAAGAGTTTAACACGCGGAGGTATTGCCAAATATGTTTGAGAATTGGATATATAGCCTGAGCTCCCAAAAAAATAAAAAATAAAAAATCAAATTATTGAAATTTTACTTTTATTCAACTCATTTAAAATTGTCTTTATTACATAAACAACTTAAGTTTTAGCATATTTTAAAATTTATTAAATTTTAAAGCTCTGATTATGCACTGTTGATTTTCATAGAACCCATGTTACTGGATCTCGATTGACTCCTAATTAACTCGATTAAAATTGATTTGAAAGATAAATAAATTAAATTTGAATATATTTTTTAAATTTATTAAAATTTTAAATTAAGTTTGAATAAATAATCTCAAGAAGTTGGTCTAGTGGGTGCAATTTCGAGCCTGGGTGTGCTATCTCCAAGTCTCAGATTCAACTTTCATTAGGTGTGTTATCAACTACTTTGAGGTTACACTTGCAGGCTCTACCAAAGATTTGTCTGATCCACGTGGAGATGATGCTTTGCATGAATCTTAAGATTAATCGAGATGCTCATAAATTAGTTCGGACATATGATCATCAAAAAAAAATTTGAATCTTCACTACTCGGTTAGATTTGATAATCAAATCAAAGTACCAAATTTTGAATATCATTGATGTATCACCAATGCAATAATTTAATGGTTTCACCTTTCCTGCAAATGAATACAACTATTAATGAGCTCCGTCCGGTGAGAGTTTGGCTCTGCTCAATTATTAAGTAAATAAACGAATTTAAACTAAATTTTTAGAATTGTTTGATTAACAAGCCACGCTTGATCTTGAACAAGCTCAATTTATTTATTATTTATTTAAATAATAAAATACATATATTATTTATATTAATAGGAAAAGTGTCTATAACTAATAAAGTAAATATATTTAAATAATGTAAAATAATTGTAAACAAAATTACATTATCGAGTTACGAATTGAGCTCAAACTTGATTAGTATTAATGAGTCAAGCAAAGGTCAAGTTGGATTAATTTTCAAATTAAGGTTGAGCTAGAGATATATCTTCCAACTTGATTAACAAATGAGCCAAGCTCAAGTTTTGAAAAACATGATTCAGCTCGTTTCCAACCCTACCAATACAATTGATAGCACATTTGAGAGTAATCAAATTTAACTACCATTGATCTCATAAAAAAAAAATTTATTTACTATTTCATTATTAATTGCACCAACTTATCTTAATTTTTTTTTTTTTTAATAGGATATCTTAACTTATCTTTGTTTGATTTAATTATCAGGAATAGCCAATGACTTTTAAATGTGTTTACTTAAAAATTAAGTAAAGTCTATGGTGAAGAAAGGAATATTAAATAGAGCTCACCTACTTTTGCAAATTTATTATTTTATCAACACAAAATCCATATCAGATTGTCACACATTATTTAATTATTTTTACATTCCTTGTAATTTTAATATAATTTTTATTGTATTTTTGTCCGACAAGAAAGTTCATGACGGGTTTGAATGGTAGTTTTTAATAGGGGCAAAAGGTCAAAAAGGGTTGAAAATTAGTGCCCCATAATGTGCTCATAATTCTCTATATGAGCCCTTTGGGGGGGTACTTTGCTTGAGCATAGGCCAAACTACATGTCAAAATAGGACCAAAGATACATACAAATAGGGGTTTGGGGATACTGCTGCTCTAAAGGGTAGCAAGAACTGCGGTGCCTTCAAATGGCACAGTTTTTCTATATTTTTTATTTTTTATTTTTTATTTTTTTTCACTTAGGCGTACAGCTACAAGGCTTCACTTTGTTAATTACATACAATTTTTTGGATTTTGTGCATTATTGGTAGAGAATTTAAAATATGTATGTACAGTATTTATATAATTCTCAATACCAAAAAGTATTTCACAATTTACCCACTTATTAAGGTATTAATATTATTTAATTATTTGATTTCAATTTTTTTGGTCAAATTAGCATAATAAAATATTTAAAATTTTATGGTTGATATTACAATTTTTTGTTATATCAATTTATAACGAGATTATGTATTTTGTGATTGATATAAAATTTTGTGATAAAATTATACATTTTGTGATAGGATGCATATTGTTTACAACCTTACCATTCATTCTTGATTCATTGTAAAAGTAATTATAAATATATTATAAATAAAATTATTGTAAAAGAATAGTAATTCAACGTCATTCTATTTTACCCTAGTGAAATGATTAATAATTCCATAAATTAGTGTAAGATTAATAATTCATAAATTAGTGAGATAATCATTTATTATTTATTTATTTTTATTTTTTTCTTTCATACTTGAAATTATGATCCTCAATCCCACTCAATATTAAAAATTCGTCAATTTCGTCGGATTAAATATATGCCGTACATGTAACATGATTAATAAAATTTATAATCAAACATGAGATTGTGAGTTCATGGATTAATAATTCCAATTCTATGCTATAATCCTTATAATCAAATATGCCCTAAATGTTCAAAATTCTATATATTGTGCATGTGTGACATTATAATATAGTGTATTTACTTGTAACAATATTTTATAAATTATTATGATATTGAGATACGTTATTGGTCAGAAATGATGAATTATGGATATAATATTCCTCTCATGTATTATTTTAATTATGCCTACTCACTAACTTATTCACAAGTGACAACTTTATTTTCTGAAATGTCGTAAGTAAATCACAAATTTTTACAATATCAATCATAAAATTTTAAACATTTTATTATGCAAATTTTAAAAATAAATCTAGAAAATTTGAAACCAAGTAATTAAATAATATTAATACCTTAGTAAATGGGTAAATTGTGAAACACTTTTTGGTATTGAGAATTATAAGTAAATATTATTATTTTTTTTTTATATTCTCTACAAGCAAATATTAGCTTTGTTCTCTATCTGAATGTATAGCTCTCTATCTTTGGTTAAAAAACAAAAAAAAAAAAGTTGTCAACACTACTAAAAAAATCACTTTTTGCGTTTCTGAAATGTCGTAAGTAAATCACAAATTTTTACAATATCAATCATAAAATTTTAAACATTTTATTATGCAAATTTTAAAAATAAATCTAGAAAATTTGAAACCAAGTAATTAAATAATATTAATACCTTAGTAAATGGGTAAATTGTGAAACACTTTTTGGTATTGAGAATTATAAGTAAATATTATTATTTTTTTTTATATTCTCTACAAGCAAATATTAGCTTTGTTCTCTCTCTGAATGTATAGCTCTCTATCTTTGGTTAAAAAACAAAAAAAAAGTTGTCAAAACTGTGCCGTTTGATGGCACCTCAGCTTGAGGGGCAGCAGTATCTCCAAACCCTACAAATAGAGATTAAAAAATAAAAATAAAAATAAAAATAAAAGAAAAGATAGAGAAATGTTAAAAATATGTAGACAAAATTCATGCATATACCAAAAAAATAATATATACTTTAAAAACGAACATTTTAAATTAATTTAGATTATACATTAAATATTTTATATTCATGCATATACCAAAAAAATAATATATACTTTAAAAACTAACATTTTAAATTAATTTAGATTATACATTAAATATTTTATGTATATAAATTATATGTTTGTATCATTAATTAAAACTAAAATGTTTACACACTCACATAGGTGTGATCGAAATTTGCAATTACAGATCTTCAGTTACAAAGAGTACATGAATGTGTTTGAATTGAAAGAAGGGCAATTTAGGAATTAAATGAATTTTGCCATTGTGTTTTTTCTCTCTTTTTCCCCTAGATAGGAAAGTAATTACATTATAAAAAAAAATTATATCATCAAATAGACCATTAGTCCACAATGGTTTGAAAGTCAATAAAATCTAATAACCAATCTACTGAACCGACTAAGTACAGTTTAAAGTTCAACAATCAATACTAACCACATAATCACATACAATTCTCATAATTAGAGAAAAATAAATTAACCACCACGAAGAGTATTAAACTCATTTTTATAATCCAAAATCTCACATCATAAAAAGTGTAATACAACTATTAGACCAAATGCCCTGATTAAACTGTGTAAATATTTGAATAGAAATATCATAAAAATAAAAATAAAAATTCCGTTTGATTTTCAGGACAAAGATTCCTCACATCATCGTTGCTTTTAGGCCCCACTCAAACACAACGGCTAATAGGCAAATTCAGTTGGGTCCTTGGTGATTTTTATTTCCTACTACGCACCCCACGACAACAATTATTCCTCAGTACTTGTGTGGCTGTTGGGAAATTATTTTGCTCTGGGAAAAATAGACCTGGTGCATTGCTCTAGACCCACCAAATAACTTCTCCCAGACGGATATAAATGCTAAGGTTATGTTTGGCATGAATGGTTTGGGCTAAAATAGTCACACAAAGATAAAATAAGCTAAAAAATTAATAAGACAAAATGTCACATCTAAGGGTTGTTTTGGGAAGATGATAAAAAGTGACTTTTTGGCTTTTAACCAAGCTTTTGGCTTTTTTAGACAAATGATTTGGGAAGTTGGTAAAAAGTGACTTTTGACTTTTTTGATTAATATTTTTTTATGATGTCAAATCATAATAAAATGACTAAACTACCCCCATTTATTTAAAATATTTACAACTGAACCTATGTAACACATTGTGACCCATGAGGGGTAAAATTGTAATTGCACCGTTGGCTAAAAACCAACTTGCCAAATGAAAAAAAAGCCAAAAAAGCCAACTTTTGACTTTTGCTACTAACCAAAAAAAGTGACTTTTAGCCAAGTTCCCAAAATAGCCCTAAATCATAATCGTTTTATTTTTTCTGTCACAAAAATCAAAAAACTCATCCCAAATGACGTTTTTTAGCCCTAGACTAATAGCTAAAAAATCAAAAAACTCATCCCAAATGACGTTTTTTAGCCCTAGACTAATAGCTAAAAAACTAACCCACATCCCAAACAAAGGCCAATAAGTTACTATTACTTAAGTTTTGTTATTTTTGGATGTTAAAGGAAATTTAATTAAAAATTTGAGCCTTTTTAACGTATTCTTTTGTGACATATATTAAGAATATTTTAAAAATTATACATTTTTTTTTATTTATTGTGCATGCATTTATGTAAAATGTATAATCATTTAAAATTTCTTAATCTACATCGTGAGAGCATACCTTAATAAAATCCTTCCAAAAATATGTAAACTTACAAATTTCTTAATCTCTTGTAATTGCAAGTTTAAATTGCTCCTAATCTCTTGTAATCCTATATTTAGATGACCAGTAAGGGTTACTATTTTCGTGTAGTCCTATATTTGGGTCGCCCTCTAGGCGATATTAGTTATTTGGTTGGATTTCTAATCGCTTATGAGATGTTTAATTGTGGTATTAAAAGCATGTATTAAAAGAGGGATAAATGGGAGAGTAGTTGGGCCTACATATTTTTCACTTTGTCATTTGATTATGGAATGAGGAGGGAGTATTAGAGATTAGAGACTACTAGACCTCACATGTTTTCATATTTTGTTTGGTGCACGCAGTATAAAAACTCTAGGTATTTTAATACTAATACGAGAGATCAAATAGGAAGAATTAATAGTACAAGTAATATCATATAAAAGGTGGTATTTGGGAGTAGGATTGTGCAAAATACCGCCCAATCTGCTAAAACTGTACCGATCCGTATCTATCCGCACCGCTCTAACTGCTAACCGCGGTTTAAACTTTAAAATTTATAATCCGCCAACCGAACCACTCCGCTCCGCTCCGCTCCGCTATAGTTAATACATATATATTTTTTAACCTCCAATGAAATATCAATGTAAAAATGAGTGTGAAAGAGATTTAAGATATGAAATTTATTACAAATTAGTAGCTATATATATGAAACATATTATGTAAAATTATTTTGTATTATTTATACAAATACATGATAATTAGTTAGAATATTCTTCAATCCGTCAATTCGCCAAAAACCGTCCAAACCATAATTTTTCAATCTGCTAATCTGCCAACCCGCCATTCGGTTCGTAAATTTACTCTCAAACCGTCCGAACCGCACCGCGCACACCCCTATTTAGGGGCTAGGTCTTTGGATTAATTTTCCCATCCATCCAATGGTTAAAAATAAACATGTCTTCTATTCCATCATTCATCTCATCCTAACAAAACAAAGTATATGCGTCCACTTTGTCAAATTGTATAGGGGAAAATTGATCACAAAGGGAGATGGCAATGGAATGCACCAATGCACACTTAAGTCTCACTCTTGATAACGAATGTGTAGCCACAAATATAAAAATTTTCGGTTGAGGTGGTTAGTTAGAAAACTCTCTGATGCATAAATCAGTAATTGCTAGAATGAACTCACAATATGACAATTTGATAGTTTAAGACTTTATCGTGTATTTTAGAACATTGGAGTTTATCGTTGAGTGATTGTAGCAACCATTTTCCCAGTAGCACCGCTTTAGGTGAGATGACGTCCCAAATTCACAATATTCCAAAAAGTGATAAGCACAGTCCGACACAAAATAGATTTTATCTTTGACCTGCTCCATCTATCACTTGTGCTTGGTTGCGACCTGTTAGTAATGGGTGTCCATGTGGCATGACCATTAAATTTGATTTTGAATCCTTATCCAAATAGGTTTTGATTTTGAAATCAAACCTATTTAGGATAACCACTCTTGAAACAGACGTTATCAGTTTGAACTGATATAGATAGATATAATATATATTAGATATTATCTGTATCTTAACTGATATGGATAGATATTATAATATATTAAATATTTGTTATATGGTTATGGGTAATCCAAGAGTGAAACAACGTTGAGTCTGTTTCAACCTATACACTGACTCTCTCCCAAAAACACAACGATCAAGTCTTTGACACTGTGGTTAGTGTGGGTGATATTCAATCTGTGATATCCCTCCACTGCTGGGTTGGTTCATCAAGAAGTTTCCTGGAAGCACGTGATTTATCCAAGAAAGTTCTATCATCAAGAAGGTATGATCTGATCATTTTAATCCTCTGCATATTGTGTGTGTTTTTTTAGTTTACACGACCTAATATGCAGCTCAATAGCTTGGTTGGCAATCTTACTTGGTTATTTCAACACGTATCGTGCTCGGCCGCCGTACTATCTAGTTGACTATGCAACGTGCTTGTTCGGAGTTCACTTTCTACAGGAATCTATTATTTAATCCTTTAATGGAGTGCGTGCTTAGGCTTTAGGCTCTCATTTTGAAAATATGTCCCAAACTCTATAAACATTACCTAAAATCACAATACATTTTTTTTTAATTATCAAATCACAATACACACAATTAAAAAAAAAGAAAAGAAAAGAAAAGAAAAGAAAGAAGATAAATAAATAAAAAGAAAACAGAAAAAAAAAAGAGACCCTAACTATACGTTCTATATTGAAAGAATACAAATTGTTAGTTTGAGAATGTGCACTTTGCAAATAGCCTCCACCTATTTACAATAGAGTCTTCATTCTTTTTTGTTTCCCTAACATAATTTTTTTTTTTTTTAAACTATAAAAAATGATGTTTTGAAGTGTCATCACTACATCCGTAGGCCCAGGCCCCAGAATAGCCGGTTGCTAGCCTGATTTAACCCAACCCATAGGAAGGGACCTACCACCGAGGCATCAGTAGAGCTCATCAACCGCCTGATTTAACCCAACCCATAGGAAGGGACCTACCACCGAGGCATCAGTAGAGCTCATCAACCGCCTCAGTCACGGATAAGTTTCGATCGGAGTATAGCGCAAGGTCTCCGAAGAGAGCCACTGGAAAATTCAGGATTTTTCGCGCCCCCCAGGAGTCGAACTTGACTCATGGCTATGGGAAGGTAATGCCTTCACCACTGGGCCACCAACCTCGGTGGTTCCCTAACATAATCTTTGAATCTATAATTTTTATTGAATAACGGATGACACATTTTATTTATTTTCATTTCATAGCACTCAAGAAACATTTAAATAACTCTTAAAAATGATTAATATTATTTGAATTTACATTCAAATACAAAAAAGTTTCCTGCTTTATGTCTAATCGAAAATTAGGTTGTCTAAATGCATTGTAATGTGAATAATTTGTTGTAATTATTGCATATTGTAACCCTATAGCATGATTTTTAATTTTATTTTTTTTAAATCTACTTACTTTCTTTCTTTATTACTATAATTATCATATGAAAGTGAGGGAAACAAATTGTAATTGAGTTAGGTGATTAAAATAAAATAAAATTTGTGAATGAAACCATTTTTTTTCCCACATAACTTTTAAACCTGTTGGAAGTCTTGGATGTGCCAACTACTAATTTACTAGTTTAAACCCTATCTTAAAAATAAAAAATAAAAACAATTTCTACTAGTTTAAACAATTTTTCTCAAATTCATACTTGAAAATGGAGGTGGCTTTTATGCTCAATGAAAAGACAACTTTCCTTTTCATTCTAAACTAACAGATTTATCTTAATTTTTTTTGAAATTTAATACTAAATTATATTTAGCCTTAGAAATTACGTCGACAAATTTTATTTTTGAGCTAATTAGCGAAGGGAAAAAGCTTGAGATAGCATGAATCAGGAACTAATTTAATTTAAATGAAATATTAATCTTGAATCATGAAAATTACTAAATTCTGTTTGGATAGATAGATTTCAATTGAAGAGATTTAAGGTTAAACTTTACAAAAATATAAGAAAGTTATTTCTATATTACAGATAAATTGATAAAGTAAATGAAAATATAGAATAGAGTAAGAAGTTATTGCTTTATTATATAATATTTATACAATTATAATTCTTAGCATAAAGAATTTTAAATAATCATTTTTACATTGTTATTTGAAATTCATTATGGTAAAATTCTCAAAATTTAATTTTGATATATATATTTATATTATCATATACATATATATGAGTTATTTTTCTTGAATGATTAATATCTAAATCTTTTCATTTCAAATTCATAAATTCAATCCCAACTCTACTCAATTAAAAATTTGTCAAGATTATTTGGGTAAATTATAACCTCCCAATTAACATATATTCAAAGATAAATTACATTAACCTCTTTTGAAATGTGAAAAAAATACAAATCATCATGTTTGATTCCAGAAAATTGAATCCACTTTTTAGAAAATTGAGTTTTTGTTTTTAATTTTTACGTGATTTTTTTTGTTTTTAGTGAAAATTTTAAATATTTTACGTAATTTTTTTTTAAGATATACCTAATCTAAATACGCTTAAAAAGTATAATATATTTGAAAAAAACTTACAAAAATTCACAAAATATAAAAAATACATAAAAAAAATGAAAATTTAATACATTTTCGTATTTTATTGTATTCAATGAAATTTTTTTATAGATTTTTGTACATTTTTTTTACTTTTTAGATATATTAAAATTAAGTGGATCTAAAAATTAAAAAAAAAAATTGATTAAAATATTTAAAATACAAAAATATGAATTAAAAACTCAAAACAATTTTTGAAAATTTAAAACCAAATAGGGTAGCTTCACAAGTTTTGCCATAATTACACTAACTTCCTTTTTAGTAAAATTAAAATCAACAAAACTAATACAAATAGTGTAAAGACACAAGGAAAAAAAATATATTACAGTGTAAAAGAAATAACAATATTATTTTTTATCCATATAACTAATGAATTATAAATGATAATAGGGCGTATTATGTGAATTAAAACCTTAACGGTGCTCAATATAATTATGTTAAAACTAGGGGTGAGCAGCAGATATTCCGATCCGTCCAAACCAACCGAACCAAATCGATCCGTCGCATTTTGGACGGATGCGTGATGACAAGCGGACAGTTGCAAATTGATTGTTTCCAATTCGCCTAGTTTTTGATGAATGGCGGATTTGAGGTTCTCTGGCTGCAACCGAATTGCCAAACCTCGAGCATTCCTAGTAATTTGTAAGACTTTGTGTTTTCAATTTGTTTAGATATTCTATTTGTGTTTTCAATTGAAAAAGAGTTTAGAAATTCTGTTGTGTTTTTAATTTATTTTCAATTTAGAAATCCTTTTATTAAATGGCAAGGGTTGATATTTGGTATTTTTATGTGAAAAATATAAGACTTAATTTTGTCAATTTTTAAAAAAATAAAATTAAATAGTTTTTGAATTAAAAAAAAGTAATGAAATAGTTTTGATAGTACATAGTTTTCTTATATGTATTTATTATTAGTATTTGACAATTTATTTAATAATCTTTTGGTTATGTTGAGTTGGATTGTTATTCTAAAAAAAAATGTTGACAAGTTGATTTATTATGCTCAAAATTTGTAAAATTTTAAACCGTCAAACCAATTCGCATTCATCCGTCAATCGGCATTCGTCAATTTGGCGGATGGATGTGGATTGATTTTTTCCAATCTACCCATCCGACGGACGGATGACAAATTAAAGGTTTCTCGACCGCAATCGAACCGCGAACACCCCTAGTGAAAACTATAAAACTTGTTGTATTTTCTCTAAATTTTGGAGGAGGTCAGTATAATTTATCATATACACGTTAATTTAGCACATATGATTGAAAATGTGCCCTAATTTTGGGGTGGTTTGAGAAGTGTTTTTTTAAGAGTAAATTTTTTACTTTTTGACTAAAATATAAGATGAAATTTTCTTGCCTTGGAAATTTTTTTTAAAAGTGAGTGTGGAATTAATTTTTAAAAATATTAAATAAATACCATACTAAAAAATGAGTGTGAAATTATATTTTAAAAACTCCACCAAATCAAATGGAGCCAATCAAAAAAATACAAAAAGTAAATAAAATAGAAAGAAATTTATAATTTTTTATTTTTTTAATATATATTTTTTTATTTTTTATTTTTTAACTGATTTAACCTATTGTCAATCGACCTCACTCTAGGGTCTACCCTTCAAAGGCTACAACCCAACTCTAGCCTATTTCTTTATTTTTTTGTGTGTTCCCCATCCTACCCTATTCTAACAAAACTTTTTGATTTTAATAGGGTAGACCAAATGTGTGAGAATTTTTTCCTTGGTTGGCTACTAAAGAATGAAACATATTACTTATTGCTTAACAAATAGCTATCTTTATTGCTTAACAAATAGCTACATGTTTAGGTTGTTCATTAATCTCTTTCATTCTTTAAATAAGGGTGAGTTTCTTTCCAAAAAAAAATCTATACAATAAAACAAAAGAGTTTTTAAAAATATGTCAAAATATCTTAAGGTTCTTTTGAGATGTGAATTGATTTTTTAATTTTATGGTATTTTGAAAAATTGGTAAAAAATTAATTTTTTAATTTTTTTAGTTTATTTTGTCTTTTTGATAGTAAAAAATATAAGAGGTGATGTGATCCAAAATGTATAAAAAACAAAAAATTGGTTTTTTTTTTTGCTTCCCAAAAGACCCCTTTTTAACTATTTTAACGTGGAGCTAAAAATTTCGTTTTGGATAAGATTTTTTTTTTATTTTTTAAACTTTTGTGAGAGAAAAAATGAAATGATTATAGTTTAGATATAGCATTTTGTCTTATTAGACTAAAAAGCCTATTTTATTTTTTTGTGACTATTTTAGCTAAAAAGCCCCATTTAGCTTATGCCAAACGAGGACTTAGAGATAAATTTTGTTTCAAGGTTGAGATTAATTCCCCAATTTATTAAGGGTTCAGATTTCTTTAATTCTCACTCACTTACCTTCTTTTCTCCCATTTTTGTTCACTCATGCAATCTCTCTCTCTCTCTCTCACCTACCTTCCTCTTTCCTTTTTTTTAAAATTTTTTTTTATTTTTCTCCCTTTTTATTTTCCTTTCTATTTCTTTATTTATTTTTTATTTTTTATTTTTCTCATTTTTTCTCACTTATTTTATTTACATCGTACCTTCAGGCATAGGCATGCACTAGTACATAATAAGAGAGAATTTTTTTTTTCAAAAAATATATAATTAGATAAGGATAATAGCATCTCCAATACTAGTTTCTGGCACCGTTTGGGAAGGTGGGTTGGAGGCTTTTTTGGCTATTTTAGCCACAAAAAACAAAATAGGCTATTTTAGCCATAACAAACAAAACATCACATCCAACCCATAATCATTACATTCTTCTCTCACAAAAAAACTCAAAAAAGCCAAAAAGTCAAAAAGCCCTTCCCAAACCAAGCTTTTAAGCCCAGGCTAAAATAGCCAAAAAAGCCAAAAAGCCAAAAAGCCAACCCACTTCCCAAACGGAGGCTCTATTTTAACAAACAAAAATATATTTAAAAATATACATTTTGTAAATATATTGAATAATTTTCCCAATAGTACACTCTAGGCTAACTTTTTATCTAAATTAGTTTAACATTGCATCTTTTTATAACATGCCATGTCAATGGTAAATATGGAAGGAAAGAAGATGAAAAATTATTCAGCTTGTTTAACTTTAGTTTTCAGAAAATATTTTTTAAAAATTTCTATTTTTTTTATTTTTTTGTATTTTTTTCAATAAATTTTTTAATATTTTAAGTAATTTTTTTAATTTTTAGACACATCTAACATAAGTACACTTAAAAAGTATAATATTTGTGAATTTTTTTTTAAAAAATTCACTAAATACTAAAAATACAAAAAAAAAATAAAAATAAAAATTCAGTACATACTTACGTGTAGGTCCTAATAAGTAGACTTATTGTCTAATAGGTCTTATGGAAAAAATTTGTCATAAAAAAGCGTCACTAATTATAAGTTTTAGCAACAATTTATAAAAATCATGAGAAAAAAGTCATTAATTGTCAATTTTTAGCGACATATATAAAAAATTGTCACGGAAAAAATATTTTTAGCGACAATTTTACCAAGATTTATTTTCAATAGGTCTTGATGGGAATTAAGTCTAACTATTAGGACCTCTTGGTAGTTTACCCTACATTTTTTTTTCATATTTTTGTGTATTTATTAATTTTTTAAAATATTTTTTCACAAATATTTTACTATTTAGGTACATCTAAATAAGGTGCATCTAAGAAAGAAAAAAAAAATTACTTAAAATTTTAAAAATATTCACTAAAACAAAAAAAATGAAAAATAAAAAACTCATTAGATTTTGAAGAATCATCAATCACTCTTCAATCGTCACAGGCATAAAGGCGTAAGTAACATAACATTAAAATGTTAGTATTTTAAGGGCTTCATTTAGAGAGCTTGTTGAGGGTTCATTTGGGAAGGGCTTTTTCGGACTTTTTTAATTATTTTAGTCACAAAAGATAAAATAAGCTATTTTAGTCACAAAAAATAAAACATCACATCTAATCCATAATCATTACACTCTTCTCTCACAAAAAAAGTCAAAAAAGTCAAAAAGTCAAAAAGTTCTTTCCAAACTAAGCTTTTTAGCTCAGGCTAAAATAGCCAAAAAAGCCAAAAAGCCAACCCACTTCCCAAACGGAGGCTGAGTTTGTTATAAGACTTTTTTTTTTTTTAATCAATTGGTAGTGGAATATTTAAAAATATCAAAATAATAACATCAAATTTGATAATCAATTATATAAAATATTCCAACAATATATATTCTCAAATTCAACATCAACAATCATTATATGAATACAATTTCATAATACGGGAGAGACACAACTAAAAAAAACTTTTAATTTGGAAGAAAAAGTCAAATTCTGAAATTTATATAAATTGATCTATCATATTTAATAAAATTATTGCTAAAAAATTTAATACGTTACAAGTGCTAAAAGATTACAACTCCGTTTGGTAAGCAGTGGAAATTGTAATTTTACTCATTGATTTGAGTGTATTGTTTGCTTTGAGTTTTCAAATCATAATTCTACGCTCATTTCTCAAAACTCAATTCAAAATATAATCATTACTTTACAAAACTCATAACCAAACACATAATTCAAAACTCTTTTCAAAACTCAATTCAAATCAATATTTTAATTTTTTAAATATTTTAAAAATATTTTAATTTTGTTAAGATTTTAAATATTTTAATATTTAAATATGTTACAATTTTTTTAATTTTTTAATTTTTTGAATATTTTAAAATATTTTAATTTCAAAATACTACGATTTTAATTTTTTAAATTTTAAAATATTTTATAAAAATAAATTCAAACTCTATTTTATAAAAATATTTTTAAATATTTTAATTTCAAAATATTACGATTTTAATTTTTTAAATTTTAAAATATTAT